>CM039471.1:33261623-33341211 GCA_022433065.1 Begonia loranthoides | reverse complement strand
TTTATTTAGCATTCGACTTCTAACTTATAATATTTTCATTCCTTGGTATTGGTTAGAAATTTTAATTCTCTTTTACTACAATGTTTACATCGATAAAATGTGATAACATAATGATAATTTATGACATTAACTTGTTGACTAGAGTAATGATATGACATGCATAACTACAATGAGTAGAGAATTTCGTTCTATTATGTTACTTACTGAATTTTCTTAAATAGTTAATGCTTACTCCATTTCATTTAGCAAGCATGTGTAGATTATTGATTTAGGATGGTCATTGTTGAGCACGTTTATTATTCACCTGGTCATGTCTCTATTATTACATTTAGTAGAATCAGGCATGTTACTAGCTGTAATAGATATTCGCTATTGTTGTCTTCATTGCGTAATTTTAATTATAGTTGTTCATTATAATTGCTGCTATTGTAGTTCGTTGTTTTAATTTCCTTTCATTTAATGCTATTAACTATTTATTACCGTTACTTTTGTTTCATTATATCAGTATGTCTCACACATCATATTAATAGAAACTAGTAGGGAGTGTCCCTCGGGGTGGTACTCACTTGCATGAGTGAGGAAAAAATGTTAAATGAATTGAATGAATGATGATGATGATGATGATGATGATGATAATGATGATGATGATGGGAAGTTAGGGGGCGGATGAGTAGTTCGGATCTAGCCCACATAGGGTTAGAAGCCGATCAGACTATTCCATCACATACGTGTTCCTTCAACTTCCAACTTGATGTACGAGTTATGAATGAACGAATGAATGAAATGTAATGAAAGATTGGTTTGGGGTGGACCCATTCCAAGTGAACTAAAGAGAGGCATTGCATATGCATTTTTCTCTTTTCCTTACTAAGTTTGTTAGACTTACAGTTTACTTGTAGTTAGATATACGTGAATGACGAGAAGAACGATGAACAAAATACAAAGCAGTTGATGAAGGATTTGCACGTAAAGGAGCTTGTGATTGGCCAGACTAAGTGAGTAAGAAATAAAAGATTTTGTAATTAAATTTTATTTAATTTTGTAACAGTAAAGCTAAACAAAAGATTTTCTTTGTAAATAATTTACGCTTCCGCTATGTTTTAACGAAGAAAATGGTTTCTAATGGCTCGGCTTGCACTCTGATTATGGAGAATTTTAATTATCTTACAAAAATTTTAAATTTTGTGTATTTTAAAAATGTTAAGAAAAATCGAGTCGTTACATAAAGTCTCTTTTATTGGTTATTTTGGTCGATGAAAATAATTGGACGAAAAATGTGAAATGATTTAGTGATAATTAATAATAAACGAGGAATAACAGTATCAAAGTTAAGGCTCATAATTGGTAAAAATATTAATAAATACATGTTAATTATTTTGAAGGTATTAACAGGAGAAGAATAAAGTGCTAAACGAGTTGCGGACCGCAGATAAGTGATATGTGAGTACTTTGGTTTTCGGGGCCTAAATCGCAAGAATATAATATGCATGTTTCGTTGTTTACCACTTTATTAGATTAGTTGATTATTAAGCATGTCTACAACTTTTAAATTCTACTATTTTTATAGCACGTCTACAGTATTTAAAAGCATGTCTATAGTTTTTACAGCATGTCTTTTGCTTTAAAAGCATGTCTACAGTTTTTACAGCACGTTCTATGAATTGTATGTTTATTTAGATTCCCTTAAATATATGTTAGAAATTGTATGCATTCACGGGCATCATGCATTACAATTTTTAAAAGAATACAAAAATAATTTTCATGCATGGTTTTGAAAAGGAAAACGATAACAGAAATGAAATCCGAAAGAATGTAAAGAAAATGAGAAAGATAAGAGTGAAGAGAATTGTGTAAAGAATATGAAAGGGGTTTGAGTCAGCCTAAGTTCACCGCTCATTCCCGAAATGTTAACAGGAAAGAAAAATGGTTCACCATGATGGCCAAAGTTCGCCATCATGATTCCGTTTGCGGTATAAGTTCACCATGATAGCCAAAGTTCACCATCATGATGAAAAAAAAAAAGAAATGAAAAGTAAAGAAAAGAATAGAATATGAAAAGAAAAGAAAAGATAAGTAAAGAAAAGAACATGAAAAGAGAAAATGATACAGATATGGGAACAGAAATGGAAACGGATACAGGAACTGATACAGAAACGGTACGAGCACGGATACCGAAATGGAAACGAGAACAGAAACGGAAACTGAATAGAAATAGAAATAGAAATAGAAATAGAAATAGAAATAGAAATGAGTTTCTAGAAATGGAAACAGATACAGATACGGATACAGATACAGATACGAATACAAAAATAGACACGGCAACGGATATGGAAACACATATGATCACAAATACGAAAACGGATACAGAAACAGGAACGAAAATAAAAACAGAAAGAAAATATGTAAATGTGAAAAGATAAATGATAAAAAGAAGGAGAACAAAAAGAGAAACTATACACGGTTTTAAAACTTTTATAAAATAACTGAATCCCTATTAAAACCATTCAATTGAAATCAAAGTTCTTTTCTTAAAAACTCGATCATTAAAACATCTTACTTAAAACTCGTTATTTAAATCTTTATTGATACTAGAAAACTTTATTTATTAAATCCATTTTTCTCATTTTACAACAGAAGCATAAATCATTCGTCTTAAAAGACAATAAATAAACTTGTATTTTATATTTACAAAACCCTTTTTTCTTTTACTTTCTTAGCCTAGCTAGCCACAAGTCTCACACGTGCAAATTCTTCATCAACTTCTCTTTCTTCTGTTCTCTTGCGTGTACCTACACCATAAGCAAACTATGAGCCCAAGGCCTAATAAGAAATGAGATATGCAATGTGATGTATGCCTCTAGCTTATTATGTCGGAATGGGTCCAACCCAAACCATTCTTTTCTTTATATTTCATTCCTTCATTACTCGTCTATCGAGTTGGGAGATTGGAGGAATCTGTGTCGAAGAGAATAGTGTCCTTGTCGGTTTCTAACCACCTAGCGTAGACAGTCTCTCGCAACCTAACAAGGGAAGTGCATAGTTCTTTCGTAACCCAATAAGGAAAAGACATAGTTCTTCTAGTCTACCTGGTTAGATCTAAACTACCTCTCCATCCCCCAACTCCCATTTTTCATTCATTCATTTTCTTTATTCATTTTTCCTCACGTAAATGCATATGAATACCCCCCCTCTGACGGGGCATTTCCTACTTGTTTCTATTATCATGATGTATGTCAATGAGAAGCAGTAATCACAATAATATAAAAGTATGAGATATGAAGCAGTAATTACAACAATATAAAAGTATGAGATATAGAAAGTCTACTAACATACTATATAGGCATGGTCGGTAAGTTAAAGGAGGCAATAAAAATATAGACATGCTTTGTAATTTAAAAGAAACAATAATAATATATGCATGCTTGGTAATTTAAAGAACAATAACAATATAGACATGCTTTGCAATTTAAAAGAATAATAACAATAAGCTAACATCCTAAACATGCTTAGAAATTAAATCAATAACTTGTGAACAACATAGATATAATAAAAAAGGCAGCATAGTAGAAACGCTAACAAACAATCAAAAAAAGACATTGCTTTTGGTGTAGGGCCTCCACTGGCCAACGACTCTACCCATTTCTTACATTGAAGCGTTAACACGTATCAGCACTTAATCTTTATCCTTCTTCTTCTTTTCAATACCTTCATAATTAAAAATATTTACTTATTAATAATCATAATTTATTAATTTCATTCTTTTCCTATCCTTAATTATTTAGTAATTCTAGGAACTCCTTTGACACCCCAAACGGAACATAACACTTAACAATTCTAGCATTCTCAACTTAACAACTTTACCATTATCTATAACCTTAATATTTGTTCATCACTTGATAGCGTTTCATAATCCAAACTCAATATCCATTTTCTAACTAATTACCAACCATGCACGTAAAGATGCGATACAACATTTATCCAACAGAGCACATCATCAAAGTTATAACTAATCAGGTTTACTTCCAAGCAACATAACACTTCCATACTTATCAATGTCCAACAACAGTTAAAGGCCTCAACCATTTAACAGTTTTTAACAACTACAATAGAGAACAAATTCATTAGATCAACATTTCCTCAACTTAACATTACATCTTATAGTTAACAGAACCACAGTTTAGCAGGCAACCAAAAGCATTTCCAAAACCAACTTAGCAGTAACAACAGGGAATCAAATATGCTGCAGTAATTAAACAGGGAGTATAAACTCTTATCATGCATGTAGTAGACCATTCATCAATATTCTCCAGAAAATCCAAAGCATAAATCCTAACAAAATCCATAAATCCACAAACTCCAGAATAGAATGAAGGAAGTCACTCACCAGAGAATACTCGAGAAGACACACTCCCTCATTACAAGAGAGAGTTCCCTTCTCTTTCCTCTCCTCCTTGCAGAAGCTCTCGGCCTCCATTTCTCAAGAGAGCATTTCTCCTCTCTGTCTCCATTTCCACCCGAGAGCACATCACTCTCCCTCACACTCTGTTTTTCCTTAGTTTTCTTCTCCTTTTCTCCAGAATTCACACCATTCCCTGCCACAGACACCCACGCACGTCCAAGCCATACTCTGACTCCACCATTCCTCTACGCACGTCCACGTTGTCGTCTTCTCTAGAGCAAGAACCAGAAGTGGACCAATTCAGACCAAACCGCAAGCTGGACCATAGGTCCCCCAACCGAACCGATGCTCCCCTGACCAATCCATCCCCGCACTTCACCATAGCAATCCTAGCTGCAAACCAAAGCAGAAGGAATCAACACCAAGAGTCAACCAACTCACCTTGACCAAAGCTGGAAATCGTAGCCAACCCGCGGAGTCCCAACCGCATTCGCTCGTCGTTCAGCGGACAATGGGCACCACAACCCACGACCCCTATTGTCACATGCTGCTGCCAGACCGCACCACTTCCCTGGAGTCGCCCCGCTACGTCGCCAGGCGACTTCGCCAGCAGTCTGAGCCTGCCTCTTCTTCCTCATGTCTCCCTCGCCTTTTTTCTTCCAAAACTTTAATACTTTAATCACTCCTTAATATTTTTCTCATATTTACACTGCAGTACTCAACAGCATACCTCCCCGCAACATAACACATTAATTATTCTAAAATTTATTACATTAATTTTTTAGGGAAATATTATCGAGGTATTACATTCCTTCCTCCTTATATAAATTTCATCCTCAAAATTTGCTCGGCGAATTACTCCTTGTCTTAACAACCAAAAATAGTCATTAACTATCTTATCACAGAAGTATCCAAACATCTTCTTACCTTATACATATCTCCAATCTTCCAATGGGTTTTATTACTTTTGCATCCGCTATGTTCCCTGACTTAACAAAATGCTACACCACACATCGAATTCATAATTTAGTTTTTCCTGTTCTTCTGAGATCATTCAAACCTTGTTGCGAGCAAGCTGCTGCATCTTTCTTGTTTCTTTCACAACAGCACAGTGTAGTTGATCTTTCTCTTCAAGCATCCCACTTAATGACATAGTCTTTTTGTTGTACTTGTACTTCATTTCATCCAGATTTTCATTAGCTACATCAATTTTATTTAAAAGCTTTTCCACAACGGTATTTCTACTTTCAGTTTCTTCTTGGACAATGCTAGTGGCATTCATGAAATCATTCCAATCACCATTAAGTTCAAGAGCCATCGCCGTAATGTAAATCTTTTCACACCAAAATGCATGGACTTCTGAAGGCTTATACTTAGCATAACTTTTCAACCAATATCCGAAATCACATAATAATACCAAATTCTTTGACTATCCTCTACATCTGCTGTAACAGAAAAGCCTATATCCAAGTTTCTTAACTTTTTAACTGACAGCATGACCGACTTCTGCCATTTGACCAGCTTGATTGCATCCAAAGCATCCTTTCGCACCAAAAATGTTGATCCAACCATAAAACTTCATCTTCGTTTGCATCTTTCCCAGTAGAAAACACCTCTGTAACAACCATTTTTCTGTTCCCTAAATCAAAAATTGAACATCATGAGCAGAATGGTAACTCACTCATTTTCAAAATGTAGTTCCTAATTAGTACGTTACTTCATCGTCGCTACTTAACTCTCAAAGTTGCAATATTTTCTCCTTAAATTGATGTGTCTTTTCAAGTTCATCACTGATTTCCATGTCACTCACTATCAAGGAAGGGTTTCCTTGATCTTCTTTATCTCCAGTTGACTCACTATCAGTCGTTGACATCACATCTCCTTTACTATTTTTTCCCATCGTGTCCTCTGCAATTTGTGACTTGAGACCCAACACACATAACTTTCTTCCCAATTTATAGAACACCTTCAGCAACTCTTCAGCATCCATACAAAGGTGAAAAGCCAAGAAGAGGGATCTTTGAACACTCCTTGAAGTGTCAAGAGTCGAACCCAGAAGCTTCCAAGCGACGGTTATCGTTTCAGATAACTTTTTGGATTGCCAGTCGATCGATTCTTCTTTGGATGATTGACTGCCAATTCATTTCATTAGCCACAAATTTGGCTTCTGAATTCGCTGGTCGATGATGCCGGTCAATCAACGTTGTTGCAATCCGACCACCACAATTGACCGCAGTTTATTTCTTCATAATTTATATGTATACATTGCACCATAACGATATGTATATATACATATATCTATTTCCTTAATAAATCCAATACACTTCAGTACTTTATCATTAATAATAATAATACCAACAATATTACTTTTCACTTAATTCAATATTTACATGAAACAAAATACCTCAGACATTACATACTCCCCCCCTTATTAGTATTTTGTCCTCAAAATTTCAGCTAATGAAATAATTTCGGGTATTTAGCTTCAATGTCTTCTTTTCGCTCCCAAGTAGCCTCCTCAATCGAATGATTCTCCCATAACACCTTAACAAGTGGAATCCTTTTGTGTCATAGTTCCTTAATTCTTAAATCCAAATCCACACTGGTCTTTCTTTGTAACGTAAATTTGGTTGAACAACAACATGTTCCACAGGTTCCGCTTGAATTGGATTCCCCAAGCACTTCCTTAACATAGACACATGGAACACGTTATGAACTCCATCCATGGTAGCTGGCAATAGCAACTAATATGTCATTTTTCCTATCCTCTTTGTAATTGGAAACAGATTAATGAACCCCGGGCTTAACTTTCCTCTCTTTCCAAATCACATAATCCCTTTAAGTGGCAATATTTTAAGGAACACCAAGTCTCCTTCATCAAATTCCAGTCCCCTACGACGAGTATCCGCATAACTTTTTTGGCGACTTTGAGCTACCAACATTCTCTAACGAATAATCGCAATAGATTAAGAGGTTTGCCGTATCATATCTGGTTAGTTGAATTTAGCTTCTCCAACCTCATCCCAATATAAAGGAGATCTACACTTCCTGCCATACAAGGCTTCGTAAGGTGTCATTCCTATCGTAGTTTGAAAGTTATTGTTGTAGGCAAATTCCACTAATGGTAACATTCTTCCCCATCCAACATGAAACTCTACCACACATGCCCTTAACATGTCCTCTAATATCTGAATTATTTGCTCGCTTTGTCCATCAGTTTGTGGATGAAAGGTGGTACTAAACTTTAACTCCGTACCCATAGCCTTATTTAAACTTTTCCAAAACATGGAGGTAAATCTTGGATCTCGATGTGACACGATTGAGAGAGGCACTCCGTGTAAGCGCATAATCTCCTTAACATAAAGTCTCACGAACTGGTCCATCTTATAAGTCATTGCTATAGGTAGGAAGTGGGAAACCTTTGTTAGCCTATCAACAATCAGTCAGATTGCATCATGCCCTCTTACAGTCTTAGGTAGTCCCGTGACGAATTCCATAGTGACATGCTCCCATTTCCATTCAGATATAGGCATTGGTTGAAACATTCCCCCTAGTCTTTGATGTTTTGCTTTCACTCGCTGGCATATTTGGCACAAAGCGACATATTGCGCGATATCATATTTCATCGCTGGTAAGTAGTAATGTGATTTGAGGTCACTATATAGTTTGTTGCATCCAAGGTGGATAGAAAAGCTTGAAGAATGAGTTTCTCTTAAGATTTCCAATCATAATTTTAACTTATTAGGTGCATACAATCTGTCTTTAAATTTCACAATTTCGTCACTAGAAATGGTATAGACTAATGTTTCTCAAGTTTTGGGTTTAGTTTAAAGTCTTTGCAATTCTTATCTTTTAATTGAGCCTCTTTAATCATTTTCGATTATCGAAGGCTTCAATGTTAACGTGGATAAAAGAGCTGTTAATTGCATAGGGATCATCTGTACGTTCAATCCTTCAATATCCTTGCAAAGTCCTTCAGGTATTTCTTCACATAGCATGCTCATAATTTCTACTTTTCTACTAAGAGCATCAGCCACCACATTTGCCTTACCGGGGGTGATATTTAAGTCGTAATCCTTCACAAACTCCAACCACCACCGTTGGCTCATATTCAACTCCTTCTGAGTGAAGATCAACTTTAAACTTTTATGGTCCGTAAAAATTTCACATCGCTGTCCATACAAATTGTGTCTCCATATTTTAAGTGAAAAAACAATCGCAGCAAGCTCCATATCATGGGTGAGATAATTCGCCTCATACAATTTCAGTTGTCTTGAAGCATAAGCAATTACCTTCCCATTCTGCATAAGAATTACACCTAATCCACTCTTGGAGGCATTACAATAGATACAAAAGTTGTCATCTTCAACAGGCAGGGTCAAAATAGGAGCTGAAGTTAAATGACGTTTAAGCTCTTAAAAACTTTCTTCACAATCATTTGTCTACCAAAACCGTGCATTCTTCTTTGTTAAGCTAGTTAGGGGCAGTGCAATTTTTGAAAACCCACTTATAAATCTTCTGTAGTATCCAGCCAATCCAAGAAAGCTTCTTACCTCCCCCACATTCTTTGGTTGCGACCAATTAACAGCTGCTTAAATCTTTGTTAGGTCTACTTCAATACCTTCCTTGGAAATTGTGTGGCTGAGAAAACTTATTTTATTTAGCCAGAATTCATATTTAGAGAACTTCACATATAACTTATGCTTTGTCAGTATGGACAGAGAAATCCTCAAATGTTCCTGATGTTCTTCCTCTGAGCGTGAATAAATTAGTATATCATCAATAAATACAATGATAAATTTATCCAAATACTCTCTAAAGACCCAGTTCAACAAGTCCATAAAGGCTGTTGAGGCATTGATTAACCTGAACAACATAACCAGGAACTCATAATGTCCATAATACATTCTGAATGCTGTCTTGGGGATATCATCAAGTTTGACCTTCAACTGATAATACTTAAATCGAAGGTCGGTTTTCAAAAAGACACAGGCTCCTTATAACTGATCAAAAAAATTGTCTATTCTAGGTAAAGGATATCGATTCTTAATGGTTACTTTATTTAGCTCACCATAGTCAATGCACATCCTCATCGTCTCATCCTTCTTCCTCACATATAAAATTGGTGCTCCCTAGGGTGAAAAGCTGGGACGAATAAACCCGTTGTTAATTAACTCATCGAGTTGGACTTTCAATTCTCTTAGTTCCGCTGGGGCTATTCTATATGGGTTCTTTGAAATAGGCTCTGTTCCAGGGTGTAGATCAATCACAAACTCGATTTCATGATTTGGAGGCAATCCAAGAAGTTGGTCTAGAAAAACTTCAGGAAAGTCTTGAACGATGAGAATTTCCTCTAGCTTAGTCTTTGATACTACCATTGTGTCCAATACGTTAACAAGAAACCCTTCACCTCCATTTCTTATTAATTGATCTGCCATAAGCGCAGAGATCACAATCAATCTGCCTTTTTCCTTGACTCCACGAAATGTATGCTGCTTGCCATCAGGGGAGAGAAAACATATTTCTCTCATTCTATAATTGATTGTTGCTTGGCGTTGGGATAACCAATTAATACCCAGAATAACATCATACCCCTTCATGTCCACGACAATTAGGTCAGCATAGAAAATTTGACTGTTTATCTTTATGGCATAAGCCCTTAGGATTTCATCGATAATTAGGTATTCACCGGAGGGTAAGAGGACACTATAATTACTCTCTTCTAGTTCGAGGAAACAATTTATTTTTGCACTAAATCCCTTAGCAATGAAGGAATGAGTGGCCCCATAATCGAATAAAATATGTACCGCTATGTCATTAACATAAATCGTATCTAACATAACCAAATTACATTACATTACGAGCTACTCTTACATTGAAAAGAACTTAAGCAACAACTTTAATAATAAGAAATACCTGACACCACAACAGGTTGGTCTACCCTCACCCCCTCATCAAATTGAGCTTCATCACCATACACAGAAAAGACTCTTGGTGCCACACCTCCAGATCCACCGATTCCAGCTGAGCAAAATCTTGTAATATGCCCAGGCTCCCCACACTTAAAACACCGACTAGTACCTACTCTGCATTCCCCAAAATGATTCTTCTTATAATTCAGACATTGATTCGATTGATAAGTCCTCACATGAGGTGAGGCAATATTTGCCACATTCATAGGGCACTTACCCTTTATCTGTTGTACTTCATACTCTGAAGGCCTCTTTGTACTTTTATTCATCATTGGTCCACCATTAACTCAGCATCTTCAACTTCTAACGCCCTAGCAACAATCTTTGTATGAGGGACATCCTGAGTACTAGAAATCTTGACTCCCGTAAAAATCTCAACTCTCAGTCCTTGGATGAACTAATGGACCTTGTGCTCATTGTTTGCCACCAGGTGTGACGCAAATCGAGAGAGTGCTTCAAACTTCCTTACATTCTCTGATACAGTTCCAGTCTAGCGCAGCTAGACAAACTCCACCAGCTTTTTCGATTTGATAGTCTGAATGAAATATTTCTCATAGAAGATTTCCTTAAATTGATCCCAAGTAAAAGTTCGAACATCATGTGCCGCCGTAACTGTATCCTACCAGAACCTCACATCCTGAATCAACGAGTACGCAACACACAAAACCTTCTCGGTCTCCCTAATCCTTGCATATTCAAACATGTCCTCTAGAGACTGAATCCATTCTTCAGCTCCTACGAGTTCAACAATAATCCCATTGAAGCATGGAGGCTTAAGTCACCTAAACTTCTCCCAACCAGCTTCAACTAGAACCACCATTTGACGTTGATTCTCATTCCCATTTTCCCTTTCCATAAGGCATTCCATGAAATTGAATTGGCGGTCCACGATAGTTGTCAAGCGATCCAGAAAGTCATTTCTACCATTCTATGGGGCAATATGCTCTTGACCAATAGTATTCTCGTGTCCAGTAGCTTCATTTCTATCATTATCGACCCCAATATTGGCTTGAATGTTTTCTCTAGTTCTTCTTGCCATTCTATTATCCTATAATAATATTGTTTTTGTTTGACATTGCTAACTAATTATTGAATGATAATGTTCTTAATATTAAGGGATGAGTTGTGTTTATGGGTGTAATTAGTTAGACTTCATATTATATATGTGGGTGATCATTTTCTGTGAATAAATAATATGTTGAACCAGATGAATTCAAAGACAATCACGTGGTCAATCTTGGCCGCAGGGAAATCATAGGTATGGCGATTGATTGTCAACTGGACATTGATCGACCAATGAATTAGCGGTTGATCGATCAAATTGGTGGTCGATTTTAGACAAGGAATCGACCATCTGGAACGCTGAACGTCATTTGAAAACGTATAACCGATGCTTGGAAGGTTGAGGAGTCGCTGGAGATCAAAGAGTTGCGCCTCCTCGACGTCTTCTGTGCGATCCAGAGTGTATTTAGAGAGTATTAAGTGGAAAATCAGAAGAAAATGGCTGGGTTATCATTCTAAAGTCTCTCTAAATTCTTCTAGAGTTTCGGATTTTGCAATTTTGAGAGGGACGCTTTGACAGAGAAGAGGAGTGGCTGCTAAGTAAGAGGAAGCAAAGGTTAAACGAGGTAAGGGATTATGCATATTCTTTGTCCGACTTCACGAGAGTAGGCTTGGTTGTTGTGTGATTTTCTTGGTTTGTTCTCTGCATATATGAACTGCTTATACGCCTTTGTTTCTTTCCCTACAAACCACTACGTCGAATCTATTATTGTTTCCCTACTCATGACTTCCCTGTTGTTTAGTTGTCCAATATTCTGGATGTTAATATACCAATTTGTTATTAGCCAAGAATGAAGAAATGGGTTTTGCATGTTTGTGTGATTTCTTCATTAGATCTTTGCATCTATGAACTGTCATATACCTCTATTACCTCCCCTTGCTAATGAATCTATTTGTTTTCTTAAGAATAAATCTTGTAATGAATCTGTTCCCTTTGATAAACTAATTTGCTATTAGTTTAATCATGAAGAAATAGGTTTTGTGTGATTTTCTTTGGGATTATATACCCCTTCAATGAAGGTGCTATTGTTGGACAAATACTCCCCAAATGCTTCTGTTAGGTTTTAGGGTAGTTAAAACCTGTTGATGCATGTTGATTATTGATCACGAATGCTAGATGAAAAGTATGGCTACTGGAATATATTGTGTAGATGAAGTTTACAACGTGTTCTACCTGTGATAGTATATTAGGAATACATATTTTCCCTGTAATTGTAGGAATTAAAATAGGTGTTGTAATGCCATTATTAAATTGTTAGTTATAGTCTGTGATTGATAAATTGCATGGCTCTTATTGTATAGTAGGTTCAATTGTGTAAATTATTGTTGCTATTCCTCTATTGCTAAATAAACATAACAAAAGGGAGTTATCTTTTTCGGGAAAGTGGATGTGTGAATAATCTGTTGATGATAGGCTGTAAGAGACAAAAGATTTGTAAGCATATGGAACCACTATTAATGTGAATTGATAGAGATAGTTAAATTTAGAGAGTGATATAAAAGTTGCATTAGTTGTTGTGAAATAGATTAAATTCATGCTTTGATAATTTGTTAGTGACAGCATGCTAGTATTAAATTAAAGTATGCCTCATTGTTTGTTTGTTGATTGTATTGCTTGCTTGTGATATATGAACTGTTGTGTGACATTCATATAGGCATATCAGTTAGGGTTGCATATCATGCATTGCACGAGATAACAATGAACTTAATATTTGTAAATAGACATGTGGAGGTTGGGGTGTATAGTGATGGATCTGCTTGAGGGAACTTGCCTCCTCCCATATAGGGATGGCTCAAAAGTTGCTGGTCAAGTTGTATCCCGGGGATGTATCTCTATCTCCCTGTGGGAAATATCTCCAATGTTCTAACGGTATATGAAACTTTAATTAAAGAGAAAAGATAGGTTCTCTTCTATCAGACATGTCCATATAGAGTTGTCATAGGCATTGCATTTGCATTTTATTCATATCTCTAACTGGGCAATAGGCTCATTATTCCTCCTATGATGTAGATATTGGTTGTGATCCAAGTGAAGTGAACATGGAAGAAGTGTGATGCGATGCAAGCTTGTGTTACAGGTGTGGAACGACCTTGGGGGTTATGGCTCATTAAAGAATAAAAGTGTTAAATTATGTTCAAAGATTTCATATTATGCTTTTAAATGTTTTAAACTAGAGGTTTGATGATGTTTTTAAGAACAGTTTAATGTTTTAATTATTCCGTGTATATTTACTCTGATAACTTTCTTTAAGCATTTTCAATTAAGTTTTAAATGAGAAAAGTTTTATGGAAATGTGAAACAAAAATGGGATGTTACAGTCTTGTTGACCGCTTCTCCATCTGTGTCATCGTCCGAAAAAACACGGAGCAATATGTATTGAATTTCGGTTGATCCCATTGACCTTATGCTTGACCGCTTCTTTGACCGAAAATCTTCAAAGTAATATGTGTACTTTTTGGTTGATCTCATCGACCGTGTACACGAGTGCGTTTTCAACCGCAACCTTTACAAAGTGAATTTGGTCGACTAGAAACTAGTTTTGCTCGACCTCGTCTCTTCGTTTTGCACTTCAAGATTTGTTTAAGTTCCAATGTTTGTACCTTTGACTACAAGGACTTAGATAAACTTGTTAGACAACATTAATATCCTAATTAAGGGTATTTCCAATTTAATATAAATATAGATGTAATATTTGTGCAATTCAAAACATTATCCAATAAACAACTTATAATTTTCATTAACATAATCATCATCAAAATAAATAAGCTTAACAACACTTAGGCTAACAATCTTCCCCTTTTGATGATGACAAAATATATTAAGTTGTTTATTCCAAAGTCTAAGCATGATTACGGTTTATTGCATAAATTGATTTCTCCCCCTTAGTTTATGAAATGTTTTTAACTTTTAATTCAAGTATACATGCTACAACTTATGTTTAAATCTCTCTCCCTTTTTGTCATAATGAAAAATGAAACATGGGGAGGGTTTAAAAGACACAATAGCTCCTGCTTCATTATTGCAAAAATGTGAACAACTGAAAATAAAATAAAAAAAATTTGGCATGGTATCCCTTATTTTATAACTCTCCCATATGTGCTATCAAACAACAAAAAGCAATATAATGCAAGCATAGTCAAAATATAGAGTATCCAACCATAAAACTAAACATGAAAACATGTCCAACGCAATCCAACGATAAAAGTATTCAAAACAAATACAACTTCAGAATATTACAAACCAAGTACAACCCAAAAGTAAAACAAAACGCGAATCTATGCACTGAGTATGTCAACATCATCGGTGGTTCTCAGTTTTTAGTCCTTATATATATTTTTTACGAATACAATGTTTTTATTAGATTTTTGACCTCTTCAACTTCAAAAGACCATAACTTTGGCTACAGGTGTCAGAATCGGCTGCAGAAGGTATCAAATCGAAACTCTCTTAGATATCTATCACTCATTATCAAGTTTACCCCATGACCCCCCTTTCTCGTCTCTAAAATCATGCGTTTAAGCCCTCAATTTTGTGATAAAAAATTTTTCCAGTAACAAACCGCGGGACCCCCGTTCTGATGGACGGCACCGCGGCGTCTCGGGAGATTGCAACGTCTCAGCGGCGTCTGAGACACTGCGGCGTCCAGGCCAAATTTGGCATTCTTTACACAGACCGCTCCGGCTCCAAATCAGCTTGTTAACGGCAAACGTTACAGCGATGTTTGCTTTGTCATTTTCTCATACGTCAGTGGTTAATTTGTTAGAAAATAAAGGATAGTGGTTGACTTGTTATTGATCACAAACTATGATGGTTAATTTGTCATTTTCCCTTAGTTTTATTAATTTTTTAAAAATGAATTATAAATGGTTAAAAAAATATTAATTATAGTGAGGAAAGGTAGAGAAGTGTTGTTTGATTCTTCAAAGTAGAGGAATATTTGCTTAAAAAACAAAAAGATGTAGGTGACAGAGAGATTGACATGTCCTCTTCCTACAAACGGTACTCTTCACTTCCGACCAGTAAACCCTGATCCTCTCCAAACGCCATTATGACTGATATGAAGATCTTCTGATTCCCTCTCCCTCTCCCTCTCAAAACCCATACTCATTATAATATGCAATCAATTACTCCAACACCTTTCAACCCTCCCCCCTTTTTCGCGAAAAACTTGCACCCTCTCACTCCCCAAGTCCCTTCATTTCTCGCCTCTTCCAAGCATTTCAGGCCAAGAAAAATGGTTTTGGTTTCTGAGTGTTCTGCTGCATCTAAAGCTGGAGCTCCTTCAACTGGAATTGGTGTAAATCGCGTCTGCACTTTGATGGAGTTTGTTGGTAAAGGAGGAATCGATGTCGGAGATGATCTTGTGGTATTGCTGACTCATATTCAGTACGCTTGCAAGAGAATTGCCGCTCTTGTGGCTTCGCCATACAATCTTGCCCTCGGAAAGCGGCCCAGCGAACCTTCCGGTGGGACTGATCGGGATGCGCCTAAACCACTTGATATTGTGTCGGTATATTATTCTCAGCCTTTAGATGTTCCGTAGTTGAAGTGTTTTTGTTGCTTGTAAATTGTTTTTATTACCTCAAATTGTAGTGTTTGCGAATGTTTTCGATGATTTTTGGTTTTCAATCTTAGTTTGATAAGGCTTAAAAATTATGGGACGAAGAGAATAGAGTTCCATCTGAGAATTCAACTGCCCATTTTTGTGTGCAATGAATTTGGAGATAAAAAGCATGGGGGATAAGCATCGGCGAGTGAAACACTGTGGTTTGGATTTAAAAATGAAGCTATGAACGAGGAAGGTGAAGACTTAATATCGACGACTGTAACATGCCTGGTCTTGTTTACATGTGTTGACTTTGAATAGACATTTGTAGAGTGGGGGATTATGAGTCAAGAGGTAGTTGATTGATCTTCCTGGTGGTTTACGTTATGAAAGTATTGAACTATTTTTTTGTCTTTGCAGAATGAAATAATCTTGCAATCTCTAAAACATTCTGGAAAAGTTGCAGTCATGGCTTCGGAAGAGGATGATGCTCCAATATGGATTAACGATGATGGTCAATTCGTTGTGGTGACGGATCCCCTTGATGGATCTCGAAACATCGATGCATCAATTCCAACAGGAACAATTTTCGGGGTTTATAAACGCCTAGTGGAACTCGATCATCTACCCAAAGAAGAGAAGGCTTTACTCAATTCACTACAAAGCGGGACCAAGCTAGTAGCTGCTGGGTATGTTCTCTACTCCTCGGCTACAATACTTTGCACAAGCTTTGGCTATGGAACTCATTCATTTACGCTCGATCATTCTACCGGAGACTTCATTCTGACAAACCCAAGTCTCAAAATTCCTCTTCGTGGTATTTTCTCTTCAGAATGATAATTTTACATAATGTTTTTTTAAAATATGTTTGGAAGTTCAAGTTCAAATTGATCTCAAATTCTTCAGGTCAAATCTATTCCCTAAATGATGCTAGATATTTTGACTGGCCTGAAGGATTGAGGAAGTATATTGACACCATTAGACAAGGGAAAGGCAGATACCCGAAGAAATACTCGGCTCGTTACATTTGCTCTTTAGTGGCCGATTTTCATCGAACTTTGTTATACGGGGGCGTGACAATGAATCCGAGGGAACATCTTCGGCTTGTGTATGAAGGGAACCCTCTCAGCTTCCTTGCAGAGCAAGCAGGGGGTAGAGGCTCCGATGGTAAATCTAGAATCCTTTCAATCCAGCCAGTCAAGTTGCATCAGAGACTCCCTCTGTTTCTGGGGAGTCCGGAGGACATGGAAGAGTTAGAAAGTTATGAAGATGTTCAACAGAAAGTAAATCCTGGGTATGAAGTATGAATCTGAGAAACGATGCCTCTTTCCCGTCGGTAATCGGAGAATTTTACAAGAGTTGTTTGTTTGTCTTTCTCTTGCAAATGGTCTTAATTTAATCTGTACTGATTTTCATGCAACTCTCACCTTAACTTAAAGACTTTTATGTTGTATAGTTGTAGCTCTAAATTTTGGTTGAATGCAATGTGCTATTTCTTCTTTACTATCTTTTGTTCTCATCAATTTGGTATGAGAGCTTGAGTGAAGTCTGGAAGATGGAAAGAATATTGAGGCAATGATGCTGACACTTAATGTTATTGATTCAATACATCAACGTTGTTATGAACTCAGAACTCAAGAAGAACATTGAGAAAGATTATTTTGTATTTTGGCAGGTAAATGCCTATCGTTTGCAGAGCTATAATCTTCTTTGGCAGTACTCCGATTTCTTTTATTTTATTTTTAGTGCTTTTGGATATATATATATATAACAAAAGTCCTTTTTTTTTTTTACCAAATCAATGATAATCAAAACATAAATTATTTATCAGTTATTACAAATTATTTTCTTTTTACAAAACGAGTCCATCCCACAAATCTAGTTTGCCATAACAATCTCAAACACTATTTCACAAAAATGCTTCATCAAGTGCGTGGTCCTCTGTTACCAACCTCTTTGTCTAATTTTATCTACATCACAAGATTCTTCAATGAGCTTAACGCTTAATAAGTAACAAATCAATGATAATCAAAACTTCAATCATTCATCAATTATTACAAATTATTTTGTTTTTACAAAACGAGTCCATCCCACCAATCTAATTTGCCGTAATAACTCCAAACGCTCTTCACAAATATGTTCCATCAACTGCGTGGTCATTTGTTACCAATCTCTTTGTTCGATTTTACTTACACCACAAGATTTATGTAAGAGCCTAACGCTCAGTAAGTAATGAAAATTATAAACATGATAAAAAAAATTGCATTCCAATTTTTTCTTTATCATTGTTCTTTTCGTATAATTAGTTTTGAAATCAATCGAAGACTCATTAGTGATTATCCATCCCGATATCAATTGAAGACTCACTAATGATTATCCATCCCAACATTAATTAATCCTTTGCTAGTGATTATCCTTCCTGACATAAATCGAAGAGTCTCTACTGATTATCTATCCTACTTCAATCAAAGACTCACCGGTGATTACTTGAATGTATGATTCTTTTTCTTTAAAATATGTTGCATGCATACCTTAAATAATAATAAATCATCACATCCTCAATCAATATAATATCAAAACATACAACATATTATCGAACAACATATTATCGAAATCATTAATACTCAAAACATCAATCACAACTACTTAAGTCCTAACATATTCTAATGTAGGTCGTTAGGCTAAGCACATGCAGTTATTACTTACCTTGGGGTTTTAGGATTTATCCAATTTATCTCTTGGAGTTGAGAGACCTAAAATGTATCACAATATATGTTCGCATCCATATTAATCATCATTTACCTTTGTTGATTCTTAAATTTCATTTTCCTTAATTAAATTTCATTTATAAGTCCAACCACTTGTGTCATGCATAATCGTAAAAAACACGACATATTATTGTCCATAATCTGTCATACTTATTGTAATACCCCAAAATTTTATCGTGGTAGATATAAGATCTTGTTATATCAATGTTTTGTGAATTGAATGTGTTGGAATAATGATATGTGATATGAATTGGGAGTTTTGTGTTATGGCTTAAGGAGAAATGAAGATTCAACTGGCTATGAGACATTTGATAGTAGAAGTGGTCGACCAGCTTGGAAATGGTCATCCAAAATATAAATAGATAAGAAACAGTGGCCCTTGGGTTGAAAAGTGGTTGACCAGTTTATAAGTGGTCGACCAAAATATTGACAAATTTAAAAAAGGAGGCACTCGGGTTGAATTGTGGTCTACCACCAAAAAAGTGGTCTACCACAAATCCTACAGAATAAGCCACGTTGATTTTGGTCAACCAATACAGAAGTGGTCTACCACAAATATAGAATTTGTGGTCTACCACTAAAGAAGTGGTCCACCACAAATCCTATAAAATGAAAAGAATGAAGCCACAGGTTGATTTTTGGTCGACCAATACAGAAGTGGTCTACCAGAATGCGAAGAGTCACTAGAATTAAGGAAAAAATTCATGTCTTTATTGGAGGAAATGGTGGTGTGTAACGACCCAATTTTCGTAAATCCTTTAAAATGCGCAAAAATTTGAAATTTTGCTAAAACCATTGAAATCTCTTTTTAACAAATATCAGAGTGCAACGCTAATCCGGACTGCTACTAACCCTTCTTTAAACTCGTTACGAAAACCAATTTCTAAAGTGTGGAAGCGTTATAAAATCATTTATTTAAAACGTTGCGGAAGCGTAAATAAATCGTATACGGAAGAAACACTAAAATAATGCAATCCTACGTTTAAGAAATGAAACTAACAATTAAACATCGTTTAATTACAACTGTTTACTCTTTTGCTCTCATTATGCCTGGCCAGCCACGAGTCTCACGTGTGCAATTCCTTCATCTCTACTTTATTATCTGTCTGTTATTTGTTCGTCGTTTTCACATACAAGTACCTACACCTACACCACAAGTAACTATAAGCCTAAATGCTTAGTAAGGAAAATGGTTTAATGCAACGTGATATGCCTCTCTTTAGTCCTTTCTGGAATGGGGGTCACCCAAACCAATCCTTTCATTAAGCCATTCGTTCGTTCATTACTTTACTTTTGTTCATTACTCGTACATCAAGCGAAAGATTGGAGGATTTCCTCTGGAATGGAATAGTGATCGGATCTAACATTTTTCTTGCAACTAGAACTCCCGTACCCAATCAAGGAGGGGCTTCGGCTAGTTGCAGACTAGACCCGCTACCCATCCACCCTCCAACTCCTCATTTCCTTCATTTTCTTAACATTTTACCTCACTTAATGCATGCTTGACTACCACCACCAAGATGGCACTCCTTATTGGTTTTCTATTAACGTAATGCATGACCATACATTCTCAACCTAACATGATGCATGATGCTTTTTAATGTAACATTAACAGAAATTGAAGTGCGCATATAAGTAATTGAAAGCAAACTGTAATTGAAAACACATATAAAGAAAGCAAAGCATATAAGAAGGAAATAACTGTGCACAACAGAAAACAAGTACAATATCGAATTGGAGCAGTGAATCAAAAAGAGAATACAGAAACGTCAGAACAATATATAATGAATTAAAACAAGGAAAACATGCTCGAATTAATATAACACAATACTATTAGTTATTGCTAATTATCCTAGTTAATTTTCTAGTCCATTTACATGCTTCCTATAGTTATTATTCTAGGTGATTATTCTGATTAGTTATCCTAGGTGAATTACATGCTCAAGACAAATTCAACTATTAAGCCAGTTAGTTATTCTAGTTAATTACATGTTCAATCAAAATATTATCGATTACAATTATTATTAGTTAATTACATGCTCGAGGAAAATTCCATTGGTCATTCTAGTTAGTTATCCTAATTAACTAACATGCTCAATTGGTTATTTTACGACTAGTTAATAACATGTTCAGGTCTACTTAATTACCTTAATTAATTCACATGCTCTAGTTAATTGTCATGCATCAAGACATAATTATGCAACTTAAACACACTCAACTAGATAGTTTACATGCTCAAGAAAAGGTGATGATTAAACATGCTTTCATTATAATTCAGTAAACATACTTTTCCTAGTTTAATGGGTTAAACGGGGATAGCTAGTTAATTAATCATGCTCGGGTTGGTTATAGTTAATTAATTAATTAAATAAGGCATAACATAGTTGGTTAATTAACATGCTTATTATTAACATGCCTAGTTACTTACACTAGCTAATTTAATTAGAGCATGTCCAAGAAATAATTACGCTACTTAGATTAACATGCTCAAAGAATAATTACTCCAGTCAATTAACATACTCAACTAGTCAATTAACATGCTCAACTAGATATTCGATTAACATATGCGGGGATTTGCTACTGGTTAAGCAAATAGTTACGCATGCTTGAATTAGTTAATTAACGACTAGTTAATTAATTAAACATGCTATTAGTTATTTGCTAGTCAATTTGCATGCTCGATAAATAACAACACTTATCAAAGCATATTTTAATGGGTTATCGCTACTTAGTGAATTAGACATTAGTTCGTGCTAGTTGGTTATATGTTAATCAAACATGCTGAGCTTGGATTTAAAGTATTTACACAAAGATATTAACATGCATAACAATTGATAGCAGAGTAATATACGCCTAACACAAAGGAAAGCAGTAAGGCAGTAAAAATTATTGTGACAGCAAGTAAAGCAGTGAACAAAATCATCATTAAGGAACTTTTAGCTCATTTGTCATTCACGTAGTATTTTTCACATTCAACGCATTTGTCACTACATTGATTTTGACCTTGATTTCTTCAAAGTAAAGCACTTGAAACACAAAATTAACAATAAAAACAAAGCTAACATTAAAGGAGATATATCACAGGGCAAGTAAAATCTGCAAAGTATCAAACACAGAACACTAACAACCAAAGGGAGTACTACAGAACACTAACAAGTCTACGTTATCATCAACACATGGAATATTTATAGCAAGGAAATCAACAAAGGGGATACAACAATAGTTCATTCAAGGGATTATCACCTAAAACTAATAACAAGCATTCCCATTATCAACTTTTCCAACTAACAATCACAGCATAGAAACGGGGAACTAAACATAACAAAGAATCAAACATAAAACTCACGCACCCCTACTTGCAGTGTAGGGCCTCCAAATGGCCAAGACATCCCTATTCCTTACCTAAATTGAAGGAAACTAACTCACATGGACGGCACTCCTCAAGTTCACCAGCTCCTTTAGGTCACGGAGCTCCAACAGCACACTCCTATCTCACACTTAACACTCAATTCCTCACATTCATAGGACCTCACAGTTTACTCTCTGTTACACACACACACACACACAAGGAGAACTCTTGCAAGAGAAAGGAGGGCTCTCCAGAAGAGGAGAAATACTGGACTGAAAATGAAGGAAGTGCTAGGGGAGAAATGGTTTATACTTGAAGGAGGAGACAAATTTTGTACCCATAGGGGACAAATTGGACAGCCAAGGTAGAGAGGAGGCGACCTCAAGCATAGGGAGGGCGACTTCGTTGTCCAGGGTGGGGGAGGGTTATTCTTTGTCTGAATTTAATGGCTAAACGACAATGCTTCATCATTTTAACCCTAATATATTCGTAGGTCTAGGCTATTTCGAACGAGTGCGGACGCACTAGTCTCGTCCGCAGTCGTCCAGAAGAGTAAAATCCCGCAGGCAGACCCACGATCTTGGACGAGGAATGGCGTCCTCATCCTGGTCCGTACCGTCTGAAGACGTATTTGGACGCAATGTGCCGTCCGCAAGAAGCGTCTGCATGCATCCAAATTTGTCCAAAAATTGGACAGATGCAAATCGGACGTAGTCATCGGAGTCCACAGTCGTCCGGACTAGTCCAAAACTGTCCAAGGTTTGAACAGATTCAAACCTACGACTTCCGCTTACGTTCGCGAGCGTCTGGGGTCGTCCGAAAACTAGCAGCATAGGCGAATTAGGACAGGAAACCGCGTCCTGAGTTGTTCCAATTCACGGGACGACACTTCAAAACGTTTGCAGACGACATGACTCATTCGTAGCATCGTCCGCAGGCGTCCGAAAACGCCCTGGACAGTTTTTCCTCACAATTTTCCCACTTAACTTCTATCTAAAATATTTTCCTATAAATACATGTCATAAAATGACACGTATACGTACGCAATGTAACGTCCCAATTACCCCGACACGTGTTCACATCACGTATAGGGGAAAACATACCAGAAATACCCTCACGACTTCGCTCTCCTACTATATCCCTGGTAATACCCCAATATAAAAAGTTGGGGTGTTACATGGTGACTCATCACTTACTTGTTGTAGGGATGCCACTTCCTACTTCAGATGACTAAAGAAGAAAATTTAAGTTATTATAAGGGAGAAGCTTGAGAGAAATGAGGGAGTAACCATAAGAAGGGAGAAGAAAGCCTTGAGAGAAAAAACATTGTCTTGAAAGAGGAGTATTTGGAGAAGAAGAAACCTAAAGGAAGTTAGTATTTTCTCAATTCTCCAAGGAAATTTAAGGTAAGAAATTATGTTTGTGTTTTCCCTTTTAAGCTACATCACAAGAGTTAAGGTTTTATGATTCTTAAGAATATGTTGTTCTTGATAGCTTAAGTTGAAATTGTTTATATTGTTGTTTGAAAGATTGATGTTGTTGTTGTGCTTGGTAAATATTAAGCTATTGACTTTGAGGATAAGATAGACTTCTTTCTTTTATTTGATGGATTGCATTGAATTAAGATTTGTTAATGATCATGGAATTTTTTGCATTCATGTATATTCATGCATCATGATTTATAAAAGAAGTTGCGAAATAGTTTTACATGCATATAAGAAATAGGTAAACTGAAATAAAGATACGTAAAGATAATGAGAAGGGATTAGTTGGCCGAAGATCACCACTAATTCCTAACTAGTGAAGAAATTGTTATGGTTATGGTTTACCATGGTGGCCAAGGTTCTCCATTAAGGTTATAATTGACCATAACGATTTTTAAAACTATAGAAGGATTTGAAAGTTCAACACTCACTCTTAAAACATCAAGAAGAAAGGGAACAACCAAAGTTCACCGTTATGGTCGAAGTTCACCATTGATCGAAGTTCATCACTCTTCCCTAAATAAACAAATGTTAGAAAGAAAAATTGAAATAAAAAATGTTTTATGTAATGTATATCATGTTCATATTGCATACCATTTCTTACTAAACATTAGGCTTATAGATCATGACTTGTCATGTAGATAAGTATGGTAACAAGGATATGAGCAGCTAATGGAGGATTACGCATTGTAGACCTTGTGGCTGGTTGGGCTAAACGGAAAATGGAAATGGAAATGTACATGGTTTAAAAGTTACGAATGTATTTGAACAAAATATGGTTAAAGAAATGAATTTTATTTATGGTATTTTATTTTAGTTAGTTCAAAATTTATTTACGAAAAGTCTTCCTATCACGACCCGGAGGCGCGCCAAACAGAATTGCCGGGTCAGACGACCCGATCCTCTGAGAGAACCCGGTTACCCAGCCTATGGCGTGAATTTTTGTACAGAAGACTTAACTAGAATAATACCAAATTGAAGCCCAAATAACATGGGTTGGGGCCTACAGAGTGATCAACTAGAGACATGATAGCATAATAAAGGAAAATACTATGCAGGAATTTAAATCAAACAACACCAAAACTAAAATCTCAACGTACTAGGAACAGAGGGATTGAACCATTGAATCTAGGCCCATCCACCGAGAGATTGAGGCACCCATCAGGGAATACTAGCATAGCCCAACTGCCACACACACAAGACCGTATATCGAATCTACATCCTAACCTAGGGAAAATATAGTCTAAGGGGTGAGTGACTAACTCAGTAGGGAAATCTATACTAAATGTAATACATGCTAAAACCGTTTTCTTCATCTTTGAAAACCATTTTTTGCTTCTCACTTACTATACATGGAATTTTAAAGATTTAAAACATCTTTATTATTTTATAAATCCGGCTCATGACCCTCAATGTGGCTTTATTAAAACCCACTATATACATAGACAGCTATAAACGCAAAATATGCCAACATCGTTTTCCGTATGAAAACATCATTAGTAAAAAGGGATGGTCACACAAGGACCCATTTGCCACTCAACATCAAAGGTGGTACAATCTCTCGGATGTGCCCATAGGCTGTAGCCACCGCTAATACAATCTGAAGATCTAGCCCATTACCTGAGTTGCCAGCGATTAGCTTAGCAACGACACGACTCGTGTAACCACCCGGATGTGCCGATGGGCCGTAGCCAGCGCCGATACGATCTGAAGGTCCAACACATTACCTGGGTTGCCGGCAATTAGCTTAGCAGCAACACAACTCGAGCAACCACCCAACACATGTCATAGAAAGTACCTATCTGCCAATAGTAACACCTTATGAGGAAAGAAAGAATACAAGTGATGGCGGTCCGAAGATCCCACACGTCACCGGGGTTGCCGGCGATTAGCTCAGCAGTGACACAACCCGTATAGAAAGTACCAATGACGTTGATCTGAAGATCTAGCGCGTCACCCGAGTTGCCGGTGATTAGCTCAGCAGCGACACAACTTGTATAATCGCATTAACGAATGAGGTTGCCCCACGATAGACCCCTTCTCACTAGAACCTCGGTGTCCCAAATTGACGAGGGTTGCCGATGAGCAAGCTCAAGTCGTCCAGCCAACCCGCCAAATGGAACAATACTATGATAGACAAATCTTCGTGACTGACAACATTGCCAACCTGTGTGACAATACCCTGGCCAGGTTGAGGGGCTTGCAACCCAAGGAGGCGTCATCACCCGCCCATCCGAGTTTCTCACTTTCAGGACTTGCAACCTGAGGACACGTCACCAATGCCCTATCCTCTTTTCTTTCACTTCCAGGACTTGTAACCTGAGGACATGTCATGAATGTTTTATCATATTTCACACGTAACGACCAATCTTCAAGCAGGAGAAGATTGCAAGGGGATAGCCTTGTGATGCTTTAGCGCTAGAGTGCCTAAAGCAACAAGAGGATTCATCCTCCCAATGTACATAACAAATGTCTAACCTTCTCACAGTCGAAGGTTGACGGGATAGCCTCATGATGCTTTAGCTCGAGAATGCCTAAAGCATCAAGAGGATTCATCCCTCAAACACAGGCACAAAAATCACATCATCAATTCTAGGCAATTATCAGCAGTAAACCATGTACAAAATGTAAATGTGAGAAAACATACTAATAATAAAAACTGATGTGTTGTCGAACAGTTTTCGTCGGGTTTTTAGGTGTGATAGTCCACAAAATAATATTTTGAAAACCATGATGCAAATGCATTGCAGAAAGTATAAATATCTCTACCTCGATAGCGACCACGACACAGTTACCGACAATCCCTCTCGTGCGCTGTCGTAAGCGAAAGGTCAAATTGTCTAACACCTCCAGAACCTTGATCGGAGAGTGGAAGAACGCAACTTCTTGGTTTGGAACACCCTCAAAAGGAGCTTTGGAGTCGCCTGAAGCTCAAAAATCTGGAATCCCCTGCCTCGGCCAAACTCCCCTCTTGCGTTCCTTCGGAACCCCCAGACGAAGTCGACAGCCACTTGGGACCTCGAGCTCTGCCTTCAACTGTCGTGTCTCCTCTCTCGCGAAATCCCTTCTCTTGACTCCCCCTCTTCTCTCTCGGGTGCTTTCAGAAAACGAAGAAGGGGAGAATAAGCATATTGAAGAAGATTGCCTCTTTGAAAAAATCAGATTGTAAATAATATATATATATAAAATTTTTATTAATTTTTTATAATATAAAATCTATATATTATATTAATCTAACTCACATCCCGTTGTAAAAATCTGATTTGCTTAAACACCAACCCAAAATATTTTCTTATGCATAATAGTTTATCAAGATATTCCCAAAATAAATTTCCGCTCGGAAAAATCCAATTTAACCGCTTTACAAAAAAAAAAGAAAAAAAAAACATACATGTCGCTGCTACGCGACAAAACAGGTCAATTGTTTCACATTTAACAGAAAATTCATGAAAAATTTACACGTGGCATTTTAAAATTATTTTAAAAATCTCAGATTTTACATTTTAACCACCTTAATAGAAGTTTCGTCCCAAAACTTAAAACAAACCCAAAACGCGAATTTTCAGGAAACTCTCTACTTAGTGTGATACCCAAAGCACACGAACCAAGAGAATCTCCCTAGGAAAACTCGTTTGTCTACACCTAAGCCTCCTTTCAGGCCTAGAGCAGGACGAACATCCAAGAACAAGTCTGGGATTGACACCGAAGGAAACCATCGTGAAACAAGCAAAGTTTACGATGAGCTGACAAAACAACAAAGGCAACGAAGGTCACCTGAACAAAAACAAAGGGATGACCTGATCGATCGATCGACGGACAAAACGATCAGCATAGAATGGAAGAGCACGTCTTGATGAAAACAAACAAGGGCGTTTAACTGGCCACAGTGGCTCACACAACAATGAACTGATGTGGAGACCCCGCAACACCCAAGACGTGACTTAACGAATTTCCCGACTAGGAACAAGTCTAGAGCTCGAAAACGAAAAGACATCGGTTGGACCTGGGTTTAGAGTATCTGTCAAAATGCTTTCCACGCCTGAGCAATACTCTAAACTGAGATCCCAACTACGCAACACTCTCTAGTTTTCTGTTATCCAAGCACCAAGCCCAACAAGTGAGAGAATTTGAGTCTTGCAGCATGCAAAGACTTCTATCAAAATAAGGAATAGAACTTCGCATCAAAACCAAAGCGACCAAGTAACCCAACATCCAATGAAAACCAAATCTCGTGGATTCATGGGTAACCACTATGCTTCGATGCATCAGAACAGTACCAAAACTAGGTGTCTGACACATCCAAAACAGACCGCCTAATGCAACACCAATCATAAACTGTCAGATATGGTCCACACAACAACCGACACTTAAACACAAGCGCAGCCGGACCCAAATATTTTGACATTAATTCAAATTTGTCAAAATCAATTTTAAAAACTATTTTTAAAAGTTACTTTATATATTTGTTAATTAATTGAATAATCAATAATTCAATTATTTCATTTAACAAATATACTAACTTTGACAACTTTTGTCATTTTGTCTTAATTAATTGAATAATCAATAATTCAATTATTTCATCTAATGAAAAAATAATAATAAACTTATTATTGAGTGTATTAAATAATTAATTCATAATTAATTATTTAATATTCTTTGTTCATTTTTCTATTATTCGAATAATGATAGAAGGTGACGAAGGGACTGATGGACCTATAGTTTTAACCTCCAATAATATTTCGTTAATTAATATAAACTCTTTATATTAATTAACATAATTATTAACTCTAAAGTAATTCCACTAAATACTTAGAGTTGCACTCTCAAAACTATAGAGTATATTTACTTAAGTAATGTCCATTGATATAGTCATTACATATGTATTAACCCTCCATTTAGATTCACAATAGAGCTAGGTTTATAACCTGTTGACCTCTCATATTACTTCTTCATCCTTGACCACCATTAGTTCTTAATTGAATAATTAATTCATAACGATTATGAATTGCGCGCTAATTATTCGATCCTTAAACTAACAAACAAGGGAATCTATAGAAATGGATTTTATTGTATCGATATTAACATTCCCAACTATTCATTTTAATTCACTCCCAATATACAAGGTATACGAATCATAACTTGTACAAAACTTTACCGAGTAAATCAAAGAATAAATTAAAATAAAATAGGAGTTTATTAAATACAACGAATTAAGATCATACATATATGACCATCATTATGATAAAATTAATTTTTCTATATTTAACGAAAATTATCAGAACAATATAATTTTATCTTGTCCAGTCCTATATAATCATATTATATAAAATATATTTATCTTATATCACTACATATTTAGTCGGGATATGACTGACTATACATTCTTAATGAGATAAACTATGTTTATGACTATGAACTATTTGAAGATTTCATACTTCAAATATAAGTCATGGACATATTTTGGTTATTACTCTTTATATTTTATCTCACATATATACAATATATATGTCAATATAAAGTTAGCATAAATAACCAATGAATTTTCTATGAATTTTATAAAACATAATCTAAAATGTTAACATAATATTAATCAATATAAATTTATTCATATATTATAAAATTGTTCTATTACTTTTGCTTATTGGGCATATTACTCCCAACAATAACAACATATTATATTTCTTCATTTATCTTATCATTAAACAACCAACATTTTATTAATTTCAAAGGATCAATACTAACCTCATATATCTTTTAATATATTAATTATGTGATAGCATACAAACAATCAAATCATATTATAATACTATCCTTATATACAAAACATATCAAACAATGTCTCAATCCTATCCTAGCATCTTGTGATGTAGGCCAAAAACACATAATATCTCTTACCTTAATTCCTTGGCACAAAGTCCTGCAAGTCTACTCAATTATCTCCTTGATCTTTAATACCTAAAATATGTCAATTTTCATATTAGCATTCATTCATGCACTAGTAATTTAAAACATGCATAACTCTTATCATACTCAACCAAATCCATTAATTTCAAAACCTAAACTTAACCAACATGGTATATATAACATAACCCTTAAGCTTGAATCACTTTTCAAGCATGTTTAAGATAAAACATCTCAAAAACTAAATCCTTTATGCATCAATTCTAATTTTATCTTCACTGTTTTTATATAATTTTAAAATTTTATAACTCATGATATACATATCAAAATCCACCAATTCTATAACCTATACTTTTCTTAAGATGCCTAGTATGACATACTGGAACAATTTTTGATTTAGAATTCATTAAAGCAACTTTTAACATCCAAACACCAAAACTGCACAATTTTACCAATTTTATGTCATCTACCCTTTTAACTTATAAACTTAACACAAAGCCTTAAAATTTATGGAAACCATAGGAAGAATTCTTCTTACCTTCAAAGAGTCGAGGCAGAGAACACTTTTCCTTGAGAGCTTTTGGTCTTCAATATTTCTTCATGTTTAGGAGTTCTTCCCATCCAAGGATCCTTCTTAAGCCTTCTCCTTTTCTTTTCAGCAAGAGGTGTCACCCATCACAACAACTCTCATGCTAAGTAATCACATAGTCCCCTTTTAAAACATGACAAATAACCTTGTTTCATGTGAGCTTTCCCATTCCCAATCGAGCACACTTAAACTCTAGTTGACTACTCCCCCATATATCTAAGAAAATCCTTAAATTGTAGAGGTTCAACCCTTCACGGAAATTCATTTTAACACTTCCGCAACAACATGTCCGGTTGACCACGTTTCCAAATCCTATGCCAAGCCTTCTATCATGGATTCCTAACCTTCTACAAAAAATCATTTTTACACTATTGCTGACCATCGCAATTTCCTATTTGGGCCACCATAAATGCACCAGTGAGTGATACATTCTCTATATTGTCTTGGATTGGTTGACCACACCCTCAATTCGGTTGACAACAAAACTACCCGAGAGCTTTTAGACATGCAATCCAAACATCCGTGGATCCATGGATACTTAATTTTGCCTTGGACCAGTCAACTGCACTCTTACTCCGGTAGACTACAAATCTATTCGAGAGAAAATTAATTAAGTCCTTATACACGTAATCCTTTATCCTTTCTTTAACATCAATTTGCCCATCATACCCAACAACTTCTACATCTACAATTCCCCCATATCAACATTGATGGACTATGGGTCCATTCCATCATTAATCAAACTTCCAATATTATCGTGGAGGTACTCAAAGTCAAGCACAAGTGGAAGTTCAAGTTCAAACATAGAATATTTGATGAACTTTCCAAATATGCATACTTCTTGATCTTTGATGAGTGTTTGATGATTTTGGCATTCAAAACAACGTCATAACAAAAAGAGTGCTTCAGAACATTGTAGCTGACTTCCAAATCTTTCTAGAAAGGGCTAGATTGTTAAATTTAGAGTTTGTTTGCTATGTCAAAAGTTTATACAATAGGGAGTAAATATTATGAAAAGTCCAAGTGTCCAAGCTTGGAGACCAAGGAAGTCTATACATAGAAACCATCCAAGTGGCCAAGCACCAAGAAGGAATAGCTACCAAAATACATCACGTCTTGGAGAAGAAGAAAGAAAGATTGAATTAAATAATCTTTTAGTTAATTTATCTAGTAACTACTAAGTAAAGAATCGAACAAACTTATACTATGAGCCGATTTAATGATATTATTCTTGTTTAGTTATTTACTATTCTTTACTTTTGTAATTGGCTATTTAAAGCCACCTTATGTACATGTTTAGAGAAGTTGAAATTGAATAGAAAAAGCTTTTGCTTAGTTATCGAAATTGGAGTGATTCCTCTTTCAACATTTTGGCGTGTTACAACCAAAGATTACCTTGTGTGTTACATCACAAGATTGGGCTCATTTGTAAGTCGAGTGAGTTCTCTTATCGGCATCTGCATTCTTCATCCTTAGAGGAAGAGTGTGTGAAGTGGTGTCTAACTTTCCAAAGGAGTTTCAACAAAAAATTCATCCATACGGGAGTTACACACTACACTACTTACTATTTCCAGTGACTTAAGTTTTCTCAAGCATAGATCCTAATCCATGGTAGATATTCCCATTATTCTTGACGGAGTTCTTTCTTATTTATCAAAGAAGAAGTGTCCCAAATTTTAGCTCAAAACCTTCTAAAACGTGGGAGTTATTGATTTCCAAAGTTGAAGTTTCTATATTGTGTTTTGCGGCAACTTAAGGAAGTTTTGCAAACTCGGTCAATCACCTTCACCGTTGACAATCGACCGCTCAAGAATTTGCTTGTCTCTATAATATTTCTACACGTTGATGATCGATCGCCTCAATCAACTGTAAATCTCTGGTTAATCAAAATCACGAATAACCGGTCAATCTCTGCCTATGTTTTTCAGCCACGATCAACCGCCTTGCCCATTTATTCTTCAAACATCCGGTTGATCAACTCTTCATCAACAAAGGTTGCTCATCATCTTTATTCAACATATTTACAGATTATTTCTTTGTCCCCTTCTGCTGATGCATCAAACACCAAATCATTAATCATTGTCATAGCACAACTTTACATTTAACGAAATAAATTCTTGGGTGTTACATACCATGAACCACCAAGCTAGTCAAACAACTCATCAATTCTCGGCAATGGATATTTGTTCTTCAAGGTAACCCAATTCAACTTTCGGTAATCAATGTAAAGCCTCAAAGAACTATTGGCTTTCTTCGCAAACAAAACAGGAGCACCCTAAGACAATGTAATTTCTTGAACAAACCCTCATTCTAATAACTCGTCTAACTGAGTTCTTAACTCGAGCAACTCCGCAGGAGCCATCTTATATGCAGGAATCAAAACTGGGGTAGCAATAGAGACTAAATTGATATAGAACTCAATCTTTCAGTTTGGAGGCAACCTTGACAACTCATCAGGAAATGCACCTATAAACTCTCTCACAACTGAGATATCCATGTCTTGGCCAGTGGTCTCGCCATCCACATCAACCGACTAAAGACTCTCATACTGTCCCAGTCCATTGTGGCCACCCAAACAAGCAGCAGAATAGGGTTAGTTGTCAAAACACTAGGACCATTGTAGTAAACAATAACCTATCCATCTTTTGAAATGACTGTGACCTGTTCAAGTGACACTCCACAGTCACTCTATACTTCCTCAACCAATCTATACCCAAAATCACATCGAACTAACTCATTAAAAGACTAATCAAATTTGTAGAAAACTTATAGTCATCAATAACTACAAAGACTACTATGCACACAAAGGACACTCCACTGGAGCACCTAGGAGAGTCAATGAAGATTTTGTCTCCTCCACTAACAAACCCAAAATAGACACAAAAAGGAGGAAATAAACGAGTGTATTGACCTATTATCGAACAACACTTATGAAAAGAGTGAGAGATTAGAATTGTATTATCGATGAGACATTTCTCCTCATGGCCATAGAATTACTCGGTCCTACCCATTGCATAGACCTGCCTCGAGATCTTCTCCTTGCCCTTGTGGCCTTTTTCATGACCACCTCTACCTAAACTTGGGCCAACGCCACTGCTCAAAAAGACTATTTTCGAAAATCACCAGACCCCTGTTGTGGGTAAGGACTAGATCGTAGCTCTGCTAATAACCACCCTGCCTCTGAAAATCTAGATTGGTAGGCTGGTACTCGGGATAGTACTATGGTTGAGACCCTGATTATTGTTGGCGCGTGAAAAACTATTGCCCCTAGAATTGCAAGAAGGATAGCTTAACAAAACTATGCTCGTCCTCAAGAGTACTCTGAACAGCACTACCTTAGGACAACGAGAATGACTGACATGGCCAATGTTGCTGATTTGGTAGACAGTTTCTCTTCAAGTGCCTTGGTAATCCACATGTATGGTAGGTATAAGGACTATATCAACTATTGTCAGATGATCAACTATTGGAAACTGACGTCTGACTTCCATTGGACCCGTGTCCTTGAAACTTTGACTGATTCTTCTTAGTGGCTTTTCTCTCATCCTTCTTTGCCTGTTTCTCCTAGTAACTGCCGTATCTGGCATTGTATATTCTCTCCATCCTCTAAGCAGCCTCAGAAACTTCTAGGAGAGAGCTATACTGCATAAGGGCTACACCCTGTTACAACTTCTATCTCAAACTCTATTGAAACTTGGTTATCTGATCTTGAGTGAAAACCCCCTCAAAAAAAGGCAGGAGCTCAAGGAACCGACCATAGTACTCCATCATGGTCATCGATCATTGAGTTAACTCATTGAATGCTCTCGTCAATTAATCCTGATGGTCCTTATTGATGTAGTGGGCTCTAAACAACTTGGTGAAGTCCTTCCACTCCATCGACTATGCCTCAATGTTCGCTCTCACTACATTTCACCAACTCTAGGCTAACTTTCTCAAATAGTGAGGAACATTACCAACTTGATACTCATCCGGAACTTGCAAGAACTAAAAATTAAGTTTCATCTCCTGTAGTAAATTCTCTGCCTCTACAGGATTTGCTCCAACCTAAAAAACTAACAAGTTCATAGGGAAAAACTCTTGAAAATAAGCCATCCAAGTCATGCCAAGATCTCGAGCTAAACTTGTAACGTCTTGATTACGTTTATCTTATTTTCAATCTTTTTGGTCACATTTTTTTTAAACCCCTTTATAAAAATCTTCATTTACTTTCTTTATTAAACCTTCATTTCTTTTTCCTTTAGCGTAGCGAAAGACTTTTTTCTTTAACAAATTAAGCGAAATCATAAATGATTACAAATCATTTTCCTTTTTACAAAATTGTGTCTCATTCCACGATTCTGGTTTGCCGTAACAACTCTAAGCACTCCTCATCATTATGCTTCCTCATCTACATGGTCCTTTACTATCCTTCTCTTTGTCCAAATTACCTACATCACAAGATTCATCTATGAGTCTAATGCTCAGTAAGCAATGAGAAATAAAACATGATATGCATTTCTCATAAAAACATGAGTCTTTTGTTTCTTTTTCTTTTTCAGGCAGAGTTTTTTCCTTTTATTTTCTTTATCAGACTGATCGTTGGAACACAGTCTAGGGAATCATAAATACAGTCCAGTCAATCCCACCTCCAAGAAATCCTAAAATGTTGGAGAACAATCTAAGGAATCATAAATACAGTCCATTTAGTCCCACCTCCAAACGACCATATTCTTTATTTCTTTATTAGTTACGTATCTTCTTTTTATATATTCGTCTTCGAGCCCCGCCCATACAAGGCTATTTATGTATTTTATTTATGTTTATCTTTCTTAATTGATGCAAAAACATGCAAAACATTTTTCATTATTTTCTTTCTTTGTTTATTACATATTTTCTTTTTTAATCTATTCATCTTTGAGCCCGCCCATACAATGTTTCTCTTTTTTAATTGATGCATAAACATGTAAAACATTTTCATTCATTTTATAAAAACCATGATGCATGAATGCACACACAAAACATATCTTCAATCAATGCCAATATCATTCTACCCCCTCGCATCTGTGACTAATAAAATATTAAAACTTATCTCACATTCTTACTTAATACTCCTCACGTCCTTGATCAACACAATATACAACTCATCTCTCACCCTTAATAATAACATTTAGTCAACAACAATATCAAAACATACAAAACATATAATACTATCCATCAATCATAACTACTTAAGTCCTAGCATCTCCTGATGTAGGTCGTGAGGCCAAACACATATAGTCATTACTTACCTTAGGTTCTTACAATTTACCCAGTTTATCTCCTCTAGTTGAGGAACCTAAAACATATCATAACAAATGTTAGCATCCATATTATTTACTGGTTACTTAACTTTCTTTTCCTTTAATTATCTTTCATTAATTTTACTTTATAAATCTAATCACAGTTATTTCATTTGGGAGCATCAATTTATTGTCCATAATCCATCATATTCCTATCGTCCAAAAACACAGAGTATATATTATCCAAAGTTTCACTTATTTCTTTCCACATAGTAGAAATATCAAAATTTCACTTTTCAATTAAATATTTTTAACCATAAATCAAAACTGATAAAATCATCGGATGATGTACCTTTGTTTCAACCTCATGGTCTTTATAGCTTGTCCAATTTGCAATTAACAAAAGAACTTATAAAACCAATTTCTAATATACTATGTTTCAACTTAAGGTAATTCTAAAGCAATATCACTTAAACTCCATACACTCTGTTTCAACTCACGATAACTCCAAAACAAATTCACTAACCTTTAAAGATTCCTACACTCTCAAAGGATTTCTGGAACCGTGGCTCACCACCCTCCTATTTATAGGCAAAAACTCAAAGGGTAAGCTCTAGGTGTTAAGATCATATTCATCCTTATCCTTATCTTTTTATGCTACCTCTTCTTATTGGTGCAACACATCCCATCTAAGCATAGATTTATAGGTGTAATAATTGTGTTTCATTAATTATCGGATAACCTTCAACGACTTAGTGAAACAGTACAACATATAAAATGTAGGATATTTGTTTTATCGACCATTTGATCAACGCCACGTTACCCCGCATTTACCTTTTCACTGTTCATAGCTGACGCATTCTCTTCCACAGAAGCCAATACTTCCACCAAGAAAGCTTTCCTCCCCAAACGCAGTCATTGTCCCTTCTGCAAGGAATCTTTTCCCTTTCCACGATAGGATCTTTTCTAATCTAACGGTCCCGATTTAATCTAATGGCTTGATCCTACGGTCATTCTTTTACCCGCCCTTCCTAAACATTTCTGCGGTCCCTTTTCTTTCCTCTATCATCATCCAACAGTTGCCATTTCCTCCGCCTTTTTCCAATTTTCATCCAACGGTTAACTTCCTTTCCAAAAGGAATCTTCCTGTAACGACTCGATTTTTCTTATGTTTAAAATCGCGTGAAATTTAAATTTTTTTCTTTTCTTTTGTGAAACAGTGGAAGACTTTTATTTTATAAAACCGTTTAACGATAATAAGTAAAATCCTTTTCTTAAAACCCTTTTTTTACAAATCGCAGTGCAAGAATAGAACATACCATCTGAAATTACAATAAATAACTCTTTTACATTATCTTTACAAAACCTTTCTCTTTTAAATCAATTAGCCTAGCCAACCACAAGATCCGCGCATGCAAACCCTTCATCAAATGCTCCTCAACCTGTTCTCCTGTGCGTGTACCTACATTGCAAAACTTAACTAATGAGCCTAAGGCTCAGTAAGTGATATAAAAGAAAACTATAAACATGCTATGCATATTTTAAAACCATGTGTGGTTATCCTTTTTTTTTTTTTTTTATCTTATACGTTTTAGTCTCTTATTTGTTTCTATCTCCGTACTCGTATCTATATCCATATCTATATCCATTTTCATTTCCATTTTTGTACCTGTTCTCGTTCCCATTCCTGTTTCCATTTCCGTATCCGTTTCCATTTCCATTTCTGTTTCTGTTTCTGTTTCTGTTTCCTTTATCGTTTTCTTGATCTTTACTTTACTTTATCTTTACTTTACTTATCTTTATTTTATTTGATCTTTACTTTACTTTATCTTTATTTTACTTGATCTTTACTTTATTTTATCTTGAAAGGCGTTGGAGATGCTAAACTTGATGAGGAGCAGCAGCCAACTCAACCTCATATCCCTGAACAACCCCTTTATATTTATCTTTATCTTAATCTTGACTTTAATTTATCTTGATGACAATAGAGATGTCAAAACTTGACGAGGATGAGCAGCCAACCCAACCTCACATCTCGTCACACCCATTTACATTCATTTCTTTATATTTCATAACTATTTCGTTTCTTTTTCGTTTCCTTTTCAAAATCATGCATGGAAACCATTTTTCGTATCTTTTGAAAACTATGATGCGTGTCATGCTCGTGAATGAATACAATGTCTATCATATCATTACTATAATCTTTAAGCATGTTCATCTATTAAACATATCATTAAAAGAACCTAATTTTAATAAATAACTAGCAAGCAGCAGTACAATTCACGAAACATGTTCAATATTTGGCAATTCTAATAAAGCAGTAAATAACCTTAATATTCTATGAAAGCAGTAAACAGTCAGTATACAATTCTAATTCTTACGATGTAGGGTCTGAAGACCAAAACACATGTGTATCACTTATCTTGTTTCTGTAGTGGGTTTAACATTTTTATCCTTCTTCCTTTTTGATATCTCCAAAATCAATAAATACAATTATTAATAATCACGGATTATTATCCACATCACTACGATTCATTATCAAATATAACTTTGATACCATACATCCCCATTTACTGCCTTTATCTATATCATTAATCTTCATGCATCACTTGACAACATTTTATAATCCAAATACAACTTAAACATCTAACAGTTTCCCTTCACTTATTTTCTTTATTTCACTAGTTATTATCTTCACATACAAGCATTAAACATAATAACCATAATTTGATCTCATTGCCAAGTATTAAATCCTCAACCCACAGAGCTTCAAACAAAGCAGTAACTAATCCACAAAACATATTTTACTTCAACGGGGCAATATTTCACCAACCATCAATACCAATTTAATAATCCCCAGCACACCCGAGTCTACACATCACTAACATTTTTTTCCATAAACCATACGACTTCACAATAAAGTATTTTGACAGAGAATACATTCCTTCGCTCCAAAATTGACAACAGTAGAAAACATCATAATTAACTTCTCATAGAATTTATCACAGAGAAAGCAACTAAAACCAATCGATCATACATAAACCAGAGGTTCACAACAACATAGAAAGCATTCATGAAGGTAGCATAATCCAATTTCTAGAACATATTCATCCAAACATCCTTCACTCTTTATCATCTACTCTTAACAATCATCTCATAAGATCCATGAAAGCAACAGAGAGCATTTACCTGCAGAACACTCGAGGACCTGAGAGCATCCCCTCACCTTCTTCTTTATTTCCTCACGGTCAAACCATCAACGGCAACAACACACTCCCTCTCACACTTCTTTTCTTTGCATTTTCACTCCTTCCAAAGGCTTATGGTCTTCTTTTCTTCTCTATCACTTTCTTCCTCTTTCTCACTCTCAAGTCACAGTTCTCTCACTTTCCCCCACAGCTTCCAGTCTATAGACTCACCCTCACCCACTCTGTCTTTCAATTCCACCAGAAGAGGTAAAACTTCCTTTATAAGCTCAATTATCCCAATTTATCACGTCAAACACCAATCACAAACTGCCATCAGTAAAGGAAATGAGACGTGGAGCAATCACAACTAACCCACGCATTGAAATTCTCAATTATCATCTCGGGGCGCAGAACCCAGTGAGATCGGTGACATCTCGGTTGACATGCACAGTCGACTGATATGTCGACCACTCTACCTTCATTCTCACACCCAAAACTTCTCCAATATGCCAGCGTTTCACTCCCTTTCCTTTACCTTACTTTAATTCCATTTTATCTTCAATTTCTCTCTTACTTAATTAACTCATTTATTTAATTAATCCCCATATAATTTATTCCCAATTAATCCTACTTAATTTCATTACGGAAAATCAGGGTATTATACTTCCAATCCACGGAAGCATCTTCACCCTCAAATCCGACAGCTAACACTCTTTTATCATTTTGATCCAATGATCAATGCTTCTTCCACTCGACATCCTTCTTTTTCCACATTTTTCTCAATCCAAAGGCTCCTCTTTCATCCTCTATCTTATCCAAATTAATCTCCACCGTTCATCCTCATAATTCCCCTCTGCGATTTGCTTTTCTTCCGATTATTCTTACCTAAATGACCATGTTTACCTTCACTTATTTCCCTCAATTCAGCCATTTGCGGTGTAACATCCCGATATTTTAAGATGGATAATTATCGGGATATTACCAAGGACGTTCGGAGCGCTAAAACAATAAACATTTCAGTAACATTTTTCCCGTATACGTGATGAAATCAAAGTGTTGGGATTACAAGGATATTTCATTACGTAGTTACACGTGCCATTTGTGACATGTATCTATGAAGGAACCGTCGTGGGGATCACGTTGAGTGCAAAAAGATAGTGAAAAGTGAAGAAATTGGACTTGAGGACGCCTCGGGATGCCATTTTACATCCTAAACTCACTGACCAGTGATGTTGCAGACGCAGGTTATGGATGGGCGGACGATGCAGATGACGGTACGGTGTCCGCAACACGGCTGTGAATGGTACAAACACAGTGAGGATGCCAATTCGCTATGTGATTTTTGGCCTTGTGGACGACAGTACGGCGTCTGCATCCGTCCGAAAGTTAGCAAATCTATGAAAAATCAGGAAATAAAAGTCAGAAAAATCGACGTAACTCGACATCTAGCGAGTTAATACTCGCACTTTCGGCGAAGAAAATGATGGCAGTAGCTCAGTAGCCCACCCTATGTGCATGCCTTGTCTCCTAGGTAAGTTCTCCCTTTATTTCATCTCCTGCAAACTCTCCTCCTGCTATTTGATTCGTCTTCTCCTTCGTTTCTGCTGAAGGGAGATTTTGCTACCTTTGTTTCTGCTGAGGGAGAGAAAGAGAGTGGTTAGTGTTGGATATGAGGTGTGTGAATGAGAGTGAGAAGTACGCTACGTGAGGAGTAGGAGCTGGGCAGTGACCTGGAAATTAGAGCTTTGTGGTGAGCTGCTCCCTGCCTGCGTGAATCTCTCGATTCAGGCAGAGTTTCATAGCTTCTTTGGGGTCAGTATTTCATTCTCTGATTAAATTAGTTGAAGCACGTAATTTTTTGGACATGTTATCGAACGGAGATTGGTTAAGCTGATGTTGTTGTTAAAGCATGTGAAACACTATTGGTTTATTTAGTATTCTGTGGAGATTTATGTTAAAGGAAATTCATAGTGATGAGTCATGTAATGGATTGATTAGTTGCTGGAAGATAATGAATGAGATGGATAAGTTGGAATTGGGTTTTGTGGTATTATGGTTAGGCTCAATCAATTGTCCTCTATTGGATCATTGTTGGGAGAGATTATGTTATTCTAATTGTTAAAGCTATGTGATTAAGAGTTAGTGATGAGTAATGATATGATGCTTCGATTGATTCAGGTGTCAGAACGAGGGAAAGAGGATAGCGGCTAAGTGTTTAAGCGCAATAAAGAACTGAGGTAAGAAATGGGTTGTCTTGGCCTTGTGCCCTACACCCAAGTATAGTCGTGTGTGTGAGTGGTTTCATTGCCTGGTTTTGCTTATTTCTGTAGTTGCCTCAATTTCTATATGATTCTTTTGGTATGCTACTAAGCTTGAATAAAACATAGAAGAAACGTATGGAGAAATGATTAGAACGGAAAGTATGGAGAAACGTTTAGAATGGAAGAAAAGTATGAAGTAGTTCTTTACAGATTTCTCTAAGTGATGACAAAGAAGTTATGATGTAACGATTCCATGTTTCCTTTGCAGATTTCGATAGATTTCTAGTAATGTTATTTCTAGTGATGTTAAAGAAGTCATAATATTAGATAAATGATCAATTGTCACCTACTGTTTCTCTAAATCTAAAAGCATGATAGATGTTAGAAATTGCTGCTATGTTGGTTGTTTAACAACATGTTTAGTCTTGCTATAGAATCAGTTAAAAGCATATTGTATTTTCCTACTGTATAGTATTCATCACGCAATTGTTCAATGTAGTCATTGGTTCTAGTTGATTGAAAGCACGATTTTAAAATGTAATCTGTTAAGTAGTTTTCATATATGATTTTATAAGTATGTTCACTACCGTTTTATTCAAAATAGCATGCGTAGATAGTTGAGATTGTCATTTGGTACTGGTTAGGAATTGTAGTTCTCATTGTTGATAGAAATGTGATTGATAACGAGGAAATGAAGAAGAGAATATATGATGAGCAAGAATGAGCTTTGATTTTCCTAGTGATATTCCTTTTATTGTTTTAAATTCTCAATGATATGTTCAATGGCTACGAAATGTGATAGGAACTACTATGATGTGCAAAAAAAGGAAAAAGTTTAGTTAACTAAGCAAACAAAGGAAAAAGGTTTAGTTAACTGAATAAACAAAGGAAATAGGGTTAAAGAGTTAAGAATTATGAATGTCGTAAGTCATTTCGGATTTCCATTGATTTCCTTAAGTATGGATTAACAAACTTGACTCGTAAATATTATGTCTTGGTTCTGGATAGGAACCTTCGGGTTTTAGTTCATATGGAATTATTTAGCATATTTATTATAAATTCAATTATTGACTCTCAAGGATAATTAACATGTTAAGTATATGTCTGTCAGCCTAGCTTAGTTCGATGAGCATGTTTAACTAATGATATGTGTCGTATGTTACTTTATTGTCTTATCGTATTTGCTAACTGTTACCATGCGATATCATTTCAATTATTGCAATTCTTTATATGCGCAAGTTAAATTATAGTATGTTTACTTCAATGTGCGTTTCAGTTTCTGTTAATGTATGTTATAATGCAGTGTGCTTCATGTTAATAGAAACGAAGTAGGGGGTAATCTTCAGGATGGTACCCACATGCACGAGTGAGGAAAAATGCTAAGAAAAAGAAATGTTCGGAATAGGCAGGATACGTCCACCACCGAAGAAACCCCCTGGCGGGATATGCCAGGAGGGAAGAAACTCTAAAGGCGGGATACGCCTAAAAGATGAAGAATTCCAAAGGCGGGATACGCCAGAGGAAAAAGAAAGAACCCAGAAGGCAAGATACGCCTGAAAAAGGGAACCAATAGGGAGTTGGGGTAGATGGGTAGTCTGGATATAGCCTAACTGCTAGGATACACCCTTACCAAGTTGGGAAAGGGACTAGTATGGACACAGGAGGTTAGAATCAGTACAGCTATGTCATCTCAAAGGACAACCTCCAATCTCCAACTCGAAGTACGAGTTAAGAACGACCGAAGAATGAACGAAGAAAACGAACGTAATGAAAGAGTTTGGTTTGGGTGGCCCTCATTCCAAGAAGAACTAAAGAGAGAAATGCATAAATTGTTTTTCCCCATCTCCTTACTGGGCGTAAGCTCACGTCCTTACTTGTGGTGTAGGCACAATGACGAACAGATAGTAAACGGATAACAAGTAGATGAGAAACGCATAATGAAGCAGGGATGGATGATTTCACATACACGGGACTCGGGCTGGCAAGGCAAAGACAAAGGAAAGTAAACAGTTATGAATCAACGAAGTTAATTGTCAAGTTTTATTTGATAGACAAAATGTTTGAATGACTCAGTATTTCTTTTGAAAGATTTCTTACTCTTCCGTTATGATTTACAAAGGGTTATTTTATAACGCTTCCACAAGACTTTGAAATAGATGATTTTCCTTATAGTATTTACGCTTCCGCATATCTAATAAGTTGGTTTTCACGAGTTTAAAGAAAGAGTCAGTAGCAATCCGGTCAGACGTACTCTGATACGTTTTGTTTTAAAAAGAAAGAAATTTCAAATTTTTACGCCTTTTAAATGATTTACGAAAATCTGACTTCCATATTTCCACACACTGTTCACTCTGAATATCCACATTCTGCTTTCTTCGGACATCCTTCCTTCATTTCTAAACCATGACAATTAAAATATTCCAATTTTTTTTATAAATTCTTATTCCAACTTTCCTCCAAATAATTTCCAACTTTTCTTCCAATTTAATAATCTTATTTAATTTTCCTTAAATATTCCTTATTTTCTTTTGGATATTACAAAACTTCTAATTGACAAGTTTTGAAGCGCCTCTATCATTGCTGGCATAGGGTGTAACGACCCATTTTTTTTTGTACTTTAAACGTTGAGATTAGAACACTTTTTTTTATAAAATGTGTAGCAAAAGACTTTTCTTAAGAAAAATATTTGAGAAAAAAAGTAATGAAGTACCATAAATCAACTTTGTTCCTTAAACCTTTATACTGTTACAAAACATGTCATAAATTGAAAACAATATACATTTTCATTTTTCCATTCCTGTTTAGTCCAGCCAGCACAAGATCCACAACGAGTAAATCTTCCATCAATTGCTCATTTCCTTTCTTTACCATACTTATCTACATCAAAAGATATAATCTATAAGTCTAATGCTTAGTAAGAAATGAGATGCATTATGACTGATGAAATGTACTTTATATAAACAATAGCCATTTTAGTTTCCTTTCATTTTATCATTAGAAACTTTACTCATAGTCTCCATCATTGGGGGAAAACCCACCAACGCCTCTATCAATGGGGACCATGTCCACCATCGTCTCTATTAATGAGTCAAGTATCCAAAGCCTCTATCATTGGAGACTTGTCCACCAAAGCCTATCTCATTAACATTCATAAGCTTCTTTGCTTTTCTTTACTTGAAAAATCACAAGTATGAAAAATCATTTTCGTACATTTCTTAGAAACCATGATGCATGATAAGTGAATGCACACAATTTCATATAGCATCAACATATCTTCAAAGTAACCATCATATAAAGAGCCTAATTTCTAACACATCAACATACCATAAAACCAATTTACACATGTTTTCTATCACCAATATCATAATTATGCGCAACAATTAACATTTGATTAAAGTAACAAATCCTCAAATAAATTGTATCATGTACAGAGCCTCATTTCTCTATCATAATAACATCTCTTCACATGATAAAACCCTAACTCTTGTGATGTAGCCCGAAGGCAAATGCAAACAGTCATTACTTACCATAACGTCTATGAAGTTGTTGCTTTGTTCTTCAATTCCTTCAAGAAATTGTAAGCCTTCTTTTCTTCTTCTCAAACCTCACGATTCCTCCTCTCCATTTCTCTCTAGATTTATTCCTTTCCTTTCTTCCCTGTTGTTTCCTCTTAAATCAAAGAGAATGACCTTAAAGCTACTGTGGTTAGCTAGTGTTGAGGTGTCAAATATCTAAGAAAAGTCCATGCTAAGTAATTCACTTTTTTCCTCTTAAATGACTTTTGGCAACTTTTCACATTCTCGGTCGACCATCTCTCCATGTTCGGTCGACCACAAAACAGCTCAAGGCTTAACTTTTACATTCTGTCACAAGGTCGGTCGATTGCAAATCCTCATTCGGTCAACCGCAACTCTACCCAAAAGTCCCCCATTTCTCCCTATACACATTTCGGTTGATCAAACCCTCCACACTGGTTGACCGCAACCCTTCCCAAATGTCCTTAACATTAGAACTTTTCATCCTCCAAAAGCCATAACCACAATCCATTCAATATAATTGCAACAATCACTAAAAAATACATTAAACACATTCCAAGCAAAACTAAGACGATGAAATTTAGGGTATGACATAGGGTCACTGTCATCCTCAGTTTAGTTACAAGGATTCCTTTTCGGCAGCATCTTGACTATCCTGAGAAAAAGAATTGCACTTGGTAAAAAAATTCCTTATGCACAGTGGACATCGTCCAAATTTTACATTATTAAATTTCTCAATCAATCCCTACTTCTAAGTTTATGGAAAACCTTAGGCCTTAATACCTATTTATTTCTATCACGACCTCGAGGCGGGTCTAATAGAAATGCTAGGTTAAACGACTTGATTCTCGAAAAGGACCCGATTGCCTAGCCCAAGCCTTGGATCATAGCAGAAGACTTGAACAAAAATTGAGTCATAATCTACACAAGATGAGCCTAGATCCACATAGTGATCATGAAACATAATAGCATAAATATCTTAAACATTGTGCATCATCTCAAAATCAAAACATTATTCAAATATTTTAATACAAGTCCAAATTTAAGTATACAAGCCTCGCCAAGGAACTAAAATAAAATACTCAAGGGAATGAAAGGGAAAAATAGAAAGTCCGCTACCCAGATGCTACTTCTAACTAGCCTTGCCTTTACCTGGAATTGATGGGAACATTAGAATGAGTAACTAATTCAGTAGGCATGTTACACTAAATGCAATACATGTAAAATTAGTTTTATCTTTCCATCAAAATCATGATGAACAAATGTAGTTATCATGCTCGTGCATAGTTTATAATCATTTAAAACATTCTTTACCATCAAACAAGCTCCATGAGCCACTGTAATACCCCAAAATTTTATCGTAGTAATGCTTAGTAAATTGAATATGCTGGAATAATGATTTATGGTATAATATTGGTAGTGTTATGATATGGTTTATGGGAGAATGAAGAGTTAGGTGAGTGTTGGATGTTTGCTGGGAGGAGTGGCCGATCACTTGAAGGGTTGATCGACTAGAATATGTACAGAATGAGGAAATAGGGGTTCTCTGTTATTTGGCAATCGATCATCTTTGGCAGCGGTTGATTAGCTTCATTACTGAGTCGAAATGAAGGAGTTTTGCGGATGATTAGTGAATGATCAAGTTTTGAAGCAGATTTTGTGAAGTTTGTGTTTTACGATCAATCAAGTATGATAAGCGGTCGTTCAACTTCAGTACAGATTCAAAATAAGGAATTACGGTCGCTCATGTGAAGAGGTTGATCGACGGTTTTATTGAGAAGATACATAGTTGATTTTCAAGCTGTGTTGCGGTCGATCACGCAAGTTTGATCGATCAGTAATGCAAAGGGTTGCCATAAATGAGCTGCGATGTCATGTTTTCATTAAATAAAAGATGGATTAGTCATCACTTAAACATTGTAGGGATGTCACTTCCTGCTTGTGAAGGTCGAAGAATGACAGTTAAGTTATTATAAGGAGAAAAGCTTGAGAGGAAGGAGAAGAGAAAACCGTGAGAGAAAGAAAGAGATTTAGAAGAATAAACAAAGAGAAGTCCAAGGAGAAAAAAAAAAAGAAGAGGAGGAAGACAAGGAAACCTTGAAGAACAGGTAAGAAGTGATTGTATGTGTTTTACCCTTTTGGGCTACACTACAAGAGGTAGGATTTCATTGTTTGTTGATGCTTGTGTTTGATAGATGTATTGTTCTTGGTATGTTGCTTGATAGAGGTTAAGTTCTTGAGGTGTTAGTTCATGGATTGCATTGAATTGAGGACTTGTTGATGATTATGAAATTGAATTGAATTGAATTTGTAACGACCTAGTTTTTCATAATCATTTTAAAATACGTTAAAATTTGAAATTTTTTATAAATCTCTTCCAAAACAAATCAGAGTGTGACATAAACCGGACCGCTACTAACCTTTCATTAAACTCGTATTGAAAATCAAATTAATGAAATGCGGAAGCGATATGAAATCATTTATTTTAAAACATTGTGGGTTTATCAAAACTTTGCGAAAGCATAAACAAATCAATTAATGAAGAGATACTAAACAAATAAATACCGCGTTTGAGAAAGGAAAGCTAAATGATTAATTACAATTCACTTACAACATTTTCTCTTTTATTCTCTTTGGCCTAACCAGCCTCAATCTCGCACGTGCAAACCCTTCACTTTGCTTTAGATGATCTCTTTGTTATCTGTTCGTTGTTGTACCTACACCACAAGTAATACGTGAGCCTAATAGCCTAGTAAGGAAAAGGGTTTATGCAATATGCTTATGACTCTCTTTAGTCCTTTATGGAATGGGAACCACCTAAACTAATCCTTTCATTACGTCATTCGTTCATTCTTTACTTTACATTCGTTCATTACTCGTACATCGAGCTAGAGATTGAAGGACCCATATGGGATGGTATAGTTGGTCAGATCTAACCTCCTATGGACAACTAGGTTCCATTCTCGACAAGGTAGGGGCATTTCCTAGTTGCCAAACTAGAACCGCTACTCATCCAACCCCAAACTCCCTTTCATTCTTTCATTTTCTTAACATTTTGCCTCACTTATGCATGTGTGAGTACCACCCCAAGGTGGCACTCCCTACGTGTTTTTACTAACATGACGCATGACCATACATTCTCAATCTAGTAAGATGCATGATGCTTTATAACGTACATTAAGAATAATTAAAGTGCGCACATAAAATAAAGTAACTGTAATTGAAAGCAAATTGAAATTGAAAGCGCATATAGTGAATAATAATAATTGAAAATGCATAGCAATGAAGATAACTAATAATATAGAGAACATTTATAATATTGAATACAGGAATTAACATGCCAATTATTTAGTTAACTTCCTAGTCTATTTACATGCTTCCTATATTTATTACTCTATGTGATTTAAATATGCTCTTGTTCTAGTTCATTGGTTAAACATACTAATTAAACATGCTAATCACAAGCTTATTACATGGCATATCTTAATAAATTGTCATGCGAATATTAATCTAACTTATTTACATGCTCGACTAATTTGTTATTATGCTCAAGGTTTAACGACTAGTTAATTATTATGCTTATTTACATGCTTAGAGTAGCTAATTAGTCAACATGCTCAGTTGATTCAATTAACTAAATTGATCAGCAATTTACATGCACAAGTTATAACACTTCCTTAGTCAATTCACATGTTCGAGTCTATTTGTCTTTTCAGATTAATTAACATGCTTGAATATACTTAAGTAAATTAACATACTCATACAACAATATTAATTAACATTACAACATGCTAGACCTGGCTAAAATAACATGCTAGACCTAGCTAAATTAACATGCTAATTAATTAACATAGTTAGCTAATTGATTTACTTAAGTAATGATTTACATGCTTGAAGGGAGGCTAAAATTTATTAATCTAATAATTATTTGTCGATTTACATTCTTAGCCGATTCATGCTCGATTTCTAATTCTAATTCAGTTACTTGCTCTGATCAGGTTATCTTGCTCATGTTGACTAATTTAGACATGCTCATACAATACTAATTAACAATTAAACATGCTGGAATTAGAGAAGTCAAAACAACTAATTGATTTACCTGTCCGGAAGGTTACAAATACGGATTAAGTAGTTTACATGCTTTGATTATCATGCTCAAGGGTTATTAGCAATTAAACAAACAAGGACATACATAACAGAATGATATTCATGTGTGGAAGGAGAAACTATATGCAGGGGGTTAAACTAATTTTTGCAGAATATTATGACAAGTGAAATTGTGAATTATGAAAATAGGATCATACTTGAAGGTCTAGTTCTCAACATCATTCATTCATACTTTTCAGGTCATTAACTCCTTTAATCATTCATCATAAGTCTATCAAAGTGAAACATGTATAACAGAACTGAATAAGACTAACAACAAGAACAAGCTATCACAAAAGTAATATCTATAGGGTATCAAGCAATCTACACTACCAACAGGGAAGTAACAACAATAAGGAAGTCAACAAGGGAATAATGCAAGTAATTTATTCAAGAGACTAATAGCCACTAACAACAATCATCACCTTTATCAACTTATCTAACTAGCAGTCACAATATAGCATAAGGAATTTACACTAAATGCATAGCTCATGCACTCTACTTGCGGTGTAGGGCCTCCAAATGGCCAAGACACACCTGAATTCTTTACCTCGAATTTTGTTGCGCATTCGCACTTAATTGTTGTCCGTCTCTTCTTTTAGTACCTTCAAAATTAATATAACCCAGCTTAATTAATTAATTCTGAACGATAGCATCAAAACTAAGTTTAACACCGAGCAACTATCAAAGTAATTTCATCCATAGACTACAGACTCGTAAATCAATGTCCAAATAATAATATCGAATCAAGGCAGGAAACCACATTCATACACCAACCAACGCCCAGTGACTTAATCCAATTTCCATGATATAGTTGGCTAATAGCAAGTTGAATTTAAACCAACTAGTGATTCACAGAACTACTTCATTTCACCCTTAGCCACAACCAATCAGAATTATCCCAATTAAATTATATATCTTTCACATGTACTAACCAAAAAACAGGACCAACAACAGTTTGGAGGATTAATTCAAACCCACAATTGATGTGTAAACCTCGGAAGAACATAGCCAACAAATCCAAAAGCAGCTCCTTCACATCAAATTAAATCATTCAATATCTCAACATAGTCAAAAGAAAACAATCTGTAACTTAATTTCCAAATACAAAATTTCTCATTGTCAATTGTCTCCTAACCATCTTTCAAACTCCCCAACTATACAGATTTATCAACTCATGGGGACAGCAACTTCGTACAAATTCCTAAGTTCTGAATCAAGGCAGAGATTACTCAAATTATTCTATCTATACTTTATAAAATCTACCTAAAATTTGTAATATCCAAGGAAGAATTGAGTACCTTAAATCCATAGAGAAACAGAGTAGCCGTTCTCATTCCTTCAAATCCACAACAAGACAGCAGGAAAAATCATTCCCTAACTTCCACTCTTCTTGCTCCAAGCCAAACCGTGCACTACTAGCACTCCTTCCAGCTCACTGACACATAACACAACAACTTATTACAGTCAAAGGAAAACCACAACACAGAGGATCGAGAATTTAACTCACAGAAGACTTACCACCAACATAGAAACTGCTGACAACCCCATTTGCCAACCCGAGCAGACCCGAGAAGCAGCCAACCCGAGCTGCCTTTCACCAAACACACCCGAGAGCACCCTTGCCTCTGCCTCTTGTTTCTCCTCTCTATCTCTATATTCTCCTCTCTTCATAGCCAACATCTCCGGCCAACAAACACTCTGCCTCCTGGAATGGCAGAGTGTTGCACTATGCATGCCCGACAGCTGCTGCAAATTTCTCAGAGTGTTCCCCACACCAACACGCTGTCGATTTTTACCTGGAGACAACACCAGTTCGGCCGAACCGCAACCGAACCCAGCAGCTCCACCTGAGCCGACTACCTTGCCCATCGACCCAAGGCATCAATCGCCTCTAGGCATCGACCCAACGCCATCCCATTCATCGCCTTCATTGTCGCCGAGCATTGCTGGGAGTCAACAGAGCGTCGTCGCTCATCCCGACCTGAGCTTCGCACCGCATCAACCCGGGAAGCCCGACCTCCAGCAGCTCACCATTTGCCGGACGACGCAGACCCAGCCATCTCGAACTCGCCGTCAATGTCTCCCCTGTCGCTCACTGTTCGTCGCATCCCCTCTCCCGATTTCTCCCTCGGGTTTTCCCTCTCGCCTCCTACCTCTCTCTCTCTTTTGGGTCAGCTCACACGCAGAATGGCCTCTCGGCCATTCTTTTTTATTTTTTTGTTTTGACTGAACCAGTTCACTTAGTGAACCGATTCACCCCTCCCCTCAACATAATTCCTCCCTTAAAAATTTCTCCTCCTTTCAACCCTAATTAATCCCCTTACATTTAAATCCCAATAATCTCATTCTTAACAATGCCCCACTAATTTAACTTTAATCTAATTAATCCAATTTATTAAATCCCTTTAATTCATCATTAATTATAATCCCAGATAATAATTTATTTTAGTTAATTGATATTCTAATTACCTTAATTTCCCATAATTTATAATCTTACAAATACGTCATTGGTAATACCTTGATAAATATCCGATAAATCCAAATACCCCTAACTAATTTTCAATTATTCTTAATAAATTCTGATATAAAAATTCAGGGTATTCTAGAATTGATAATATCCTTGTACATAGTGGTGATATGTTAATGTATGCATACATGTTCATGCATCATAAATTGTAATGTTCATGCATCTTGATTTTAAGAGAAATTATGAAACGGTTTTACATGTATACATTTTTATATGAGAAACATGGAAACTAGAATAAATGTACAAAAAGAAAATGAGAAGGGTTTGTGTAATACCCAGAATTAAGCTTCGGCTAAGGATAATAATAACTGTGAATTTTGGATAAGTTATTATGGGATATAATACCCCAATTTTTCATAATGAAATTAAGTAAAGATAATTAAGAATTTCATTGAATGAAAAGTGGGAGATTAAAGAATTTGATTAGCATTTGAAGAGTTATAGTCTAGAATATTTATTAGAGGATTTTAGAGTGAATTGGGATGATATTAGAATTGGTTAAGTGAGAATTTTGATTTAGGAGTAAGTTATAAATTTGAAGGGATTTGGTTAAAGCAGTGAAGGAAATTGTTAAAAGAAGTATTAGATTAACAAAAATGGCATGGAAAGATTAAGTGTTGAAGAAAATAATAGAGGAAAAACAATGACAGAGATGAAGAAATGGACGTGGGAGCGGATGGTCAAGTGGTCGAGGGGAGGCTCGGATGGCAATCGGCCGCTCTCATGGAAAAAGTCCAGAAAATTGTTTTGACGTTGGACCAATGAATCATTTGATCGATCGGTATTCTTAGTGAGAGGTTGATCATATGATCGAACGGCTCCATGTGACTTCGAGAAAAAATTTGAATCCCAGAATTGTTCTTTGTGATTCTCCACTGTGATTTCTCCATGCGTTCCTCTTCTACAGATAGCATTGCATAAGAGGGGTTAGGTAAAATATTATGGGGATTGATGAGGCGTGTGATGAAAGCCTTTGGAGAAGTAAAAATAGAGAGAAAGAGAGAGGACTCTCAGGTGAATCATAGAGATAGAAGAGAGAAGTTTTGGTGAAGAGAGGAAGAGAGAAGAGAAAAGGAGAAAGAAAGAGGAAGCTTTTGAGAGAAACAGAGGAAGAGAGAAAAAGAGAAGGAGAGAGAGAGTGGAAGAGTGAGGAACTCTCTAAAGAGAGAAGAGAGCTGCGAAAGAGGAAGAAGCAGAAGAAGAAGAAGAAGAAGAAGAAGAAGAAGAAACAAGGAGAACAGGAAACCGAAAGAAATAGAGAGGAAAAGGAAGACGAAGAAGGAAGAAGAAAGAGAAGGATGGGCTGCTCTCTCTTGGGGGGAGGGGGGGTGCTTCAGGTAATGCATTGTTTCCTCCCTGGTTTCGTGAAGTGTTTATACTCGGATGTATTATTCTGTTACATGCATATTAATGGTGGGTTGGATGTTATGACTTTTGATGGTCACGGTTGGGATTTGTTTTCGATGTGTTTACAGCTTCAATATGTGTGCTCTGTTGTTTGGATATTTCTCCTTGTTGTTACTGCTTCCTAGTTTTACGATGTATGTACACTTGGATATAATATTCTGCTGAATGCATATTAGTATTGAGTAATGATTGTTCAGGTGTTAGGACGAATCTGTAATTTTATTAGGCCACTGTTGCCTTGCTAATTATGAAGGATATTAATGGATTGTTAATCTTTTGTTTGGTTACGACTTGATGGATACTATTAAGGAGTTTTCATGTTTGTTTCTATTATGATGGTAACGGTTGAGGATTGTACACTACCGTGAAGTTGTTTATGATTTGTTTAAGTTGGTATATTGTCATGTTTAGGCAAGGGAATGTTCATTATATGCTAAGTGAACTGCTGTGTATTCAGTCTAAATGATGGAAACTGTTAAGTGTTATGGTTTATAAAACTCTGTAAATGGTTATTGGAGGTAGTTATTATTGATAAGTGTTATTGATTCTGAAGGTATTGCGAAGGCATTAAGAAGAAGAACTTGGGTGCATTGAAATCAGTCAGGTAAGTGATACTGCTTGTGTTTGGCCGAAAGGCCTACATCGCAACAGTTAAGATTTGTATGCTCACTGTGTTTATTAGAAATAGAATCTTTAAGTTAAAGATGTTAATCATGTTTCGAGGATGTATTGCTGCTTGTTGCTTGATGTCTGTGGTTATTAGATTTAGGTTCTTTACATTAAGAATTATGATATTGAGCATGTTTCAAGGATTATAGAGATGATTGAGCATGTTTCGAGGTTATAGTGATGATATAATAGATATTGATCATGCTTTGAGGATTTTATTGAGAATATAGAACTGTATGCATCTATGTGCATTCATGCATCATAGATTTTAAAGAAATACGAAAATGATTTTCATGCATGGTTTTTGAAAATGGTATAATGGATGCTTATACGTACTAAGTGTATGGTGTTCTCAAGGGTTGATCACCCGAAGGGGACAACTATCATTTGGGTTGTAGGAATATCCATTGTATCATTAAAAGTAAAACAGAAACATATATTAAATGTAAATAAACGTGAGTTCTTGAGTTGGCCGTCTTAGGTGGGTGCCACAGGATGGCCGCCTTAGGTGGGTGCCACGAGATGATAAGAAATGTGAGCTTGTTAGTTGGTTCTCGATTGATGTCGAGGCTGCCCGAGATAACGGTGTGATGTGAGGCCATTTAAGCATTGGTGCGCACGACCGCTATTGTGCTACGATTGTAGTGGGAGCTAAGTGTTGTGTGTTGGTGCGTACAACCGCTAGCTGAGCTTTCGGTTAAAGCCAGAGCTGCTTACACCGGATGTGGGGTCACTATACATTGATGTGCACAGTAGCTATCAGGTGGTTCGATTGATGTCGAGCCTTTATTACATGACGGTTATTGGGTCTTTCATTGATGTTGGGACCGAGTGCATTAATGTGCAAGGAAACCGATAACAAAAACAGAAAACGGAAACAGAAAATTGTATACGGATTTTAAAAGTGGCATAGCATGTGCATTGCATATTTACTTTATATCGTTTACTGAGCATTAGGCTCATAGTTTAAGTCTTGTGGTGTAGGTACGCATGAGATAGAGAAAAATGAGCAGTTGATGAAGAATTTGCACGCACGGACCTTATGGCTGGCTAGGCTTAAGGATTTAAAGGAAAAAAGTTTGTAAAAGATTTTGTAAAGTAATTAAATTGTAAAAGAAAAGAATTATATTAATCGCATTTTCCACTGTTTTGTTATACTTATAAAAGTCTTTCGCTGTATATTATAAAAGAAGTTTTCCAAGTTGTGAAGGTTTTTAAGAAAAGAATTTTATTTACCGTCTTCAAAATGATTTTTAAGAATGAAAGTCTTCCGCTACGCTACTAAGAATGAAAGAATTTAATTAAAAATGAAAAGTTTAAAATTTTACTTGTTTTCAAAAAGATACGTTTTAAGAAAGTAAAACCGGGTCGTTACAGTTTGAGTTGGGTTAATGTTCACCACTCTCACCCCTAAAATGTTAAGAAGGAAGAGAACATTATAAGTTCACTTTTATAGTATAAGTTCACCATTACAGTATAAGTTCACCGTTGTAGTATAAGTTCATTGTTGATCAAAGTTTATCACTCTTCCTAAAATGTTAAGAAGGAAGGGGTCAGTTAAAGTTCACAGATATGGTTAAAGTGCATCATTGATCTAATTTCATCACCCTTCTCTAAGCAAATGAATGTTAAGAAAAGAAAGGAAAAATGAAAATGGAAAATGTTTTATGTAATGCAGATCATGTTCATATTGCATATCATTTCTTACTAAGCATTAGACTTATAGTTTATGTCTTGTGATGTAGGTAATCATGTTAACAACAAAAGGAGTGGTTGATGAAGGATTTACACATTGTGGACCTTGTGGCTGGTTAGGCAAAGGGTAAAGGAAAAAGAGAATGTCAATGGTTTTCAATTCATGAACATGATTTGTATTGTAAAGGATTTCAAGAAAATAATTTTCTCTATGGTATTTCACTTTATTGTAAATAGTTTCAAATGTTTGTTTTTAATAAGAAAAGTCTTCCGCTACGCCATGTTTTATGAAATAAAAGTGTATTGAATAATGGTTTTGAAGTGTAAGAAAAATGGGTCGTTACAGCCACCGATGATGCAATTATCAAAACATTGATGCATACCTAGCCAGCTATAGAAAAATAAGACTATATCATTTTTCGCACATTTTAAACAAAGATCTGTAAAAAAGGAAGGTCACTCAATGACTCCTCCGATACAATAACATAGAAAGACGATAGTCCGAAGATGATAATACCTCATGAGTCTGGAGGAAAAATTGTGAGGGCGATCTAAAAATCAAGACGTACCTTAGGGGTTGCAAGCAAACATGTCAACAACGACACAACCTAAAACAAATACACCCTAATCAGGTTTGGGGATTTGAAATCCAAGAAGCCTGTCATCACTGCCCTATTATCCCTTTTCACACAATGCACAAACAAAATATTTTTATGCAGTAGAAGATGTACCGGGATAGCCTCGTGATACTCTGACACCATAACCATCTAAAGTATCAAAAGGATTCATCCTCCCGTGTTTGTAATAGAACAATCAATGAAATACCATACACATGAATATAAACGTGAAAAACTCACATATACATATATAGTTTAAAAACTGACATGCTATCGAACAGTCCCCGTTGGGTTTTCATATGTAGGAGCCCACAAAATAAGGTTTTGAAACCATGATGTGATGCATTGCAATAAAGTATAAAATCTCTATCGTTACACTAACTTTTCTTATCCTTTATGAACAACAACCTCCTCATGAATAGGCTCGAAATCCACGAAGTCATCAAAACCTATAATAAAGGCAATCATAATGAATCTCTATTCAAATTTAAGGGAAAAATAGAGATTGAGTCCAATACTGAGACTAGGAACCCAAATAGAAAGAAATAGACTTAAATTTGACCCAAAAAGAGTTGTTGTGGTCATCCAAACCATACCATAGACAATCAACGTGGTCACCTAGTCTAGAATCAAAATTCAGTGCGGATGTCTAGTTCAAGTGCAAACACCCCTGCACTTTTGAATGCCGAGTCTGCATTGCAGATGCCATGAACGTTCGAACCTTACCACGAACGTCCAACCCTGCATCACAATGCGGATGTGAGGGACATCCCCAAGCATTGCAAGACATTCCCACAGATTCGACTTTTCAAGCTCTAATTCAAAACCAACATATAACTCAAACTTTAAACGTGAAAACGAAGAGGAGGAGACAACTTACCCTCGAAGTCTCTTCACAAAAGCTAGAGTTCAAAGCCTTGCAAATGTTCTTGAAATATCACTTTTGCTAGAACTATCACTTCTTTCTCGGTCTCTCTCTCTCTCTCCCTTCTCCTCTCATCAGCGAACGAATGAGTGAAATAGGGTTTCCCCTTCTCCTTATAATTTTATTTTATTTTATTTTATTTAATATATATATATATATATATATATATATATTATCTCCCAAACGTTAACCAACTTTGACCCGAGACAATTCCCATTTATCGAATTAATTTTATCGATTTGTTTATCACACAGAGATACCAATTGCACTGATTTGACAGTTTGATAAAAAATTCACACGTTGTCGCTATGTGACAAAACATGTCAACTCCAAACACTTTGACCGAATACAACGTAGAAAATATACACGTGGAATTATTATAATAAAAATAGCTATTTTTACAATATGTAAGATACGTAAGAAGCTTTGGTGGTACGGTACTAATGGAGCTTTGGTAGCTCTGCCCCCAATGGAGCTTTGGTGAGCTTGTTGCCTAATGATTTATAGATTTAGTGTTGTGTCCCAATGTCAAGAAGAAGAACAAGAAAGAAAAGAACGAACAAAAGAAAAGAAATAAAACTGAAATGCAAACGTTTTATGAAATTGCATATTCATTGATGCATTACTTACTGAGCATAAATCTCATAGATGAATTTCATGATGTAGGTAAGAAACTAGACGATAAGACTCACTATGGATAATGACGTAGTTGATGGCGCATGATGATGTAGAGCACTTAACTGCAATTTTGAGCGATGGATTATGGCTAATGATAGAGATTTTAAATAAAAGGTTTTAAAGCAAGGCTTTGTTGTGTAACATTTTATGATCAAACTTAATGATGGATGTTTTTTTATACATATGAAAAGATTTTATGAAGCAATGTTTTAAAGTGGTTGAATTATAAAGTGTTTTATGAAAAAATCTTCTGATGTGTAAAAGGTTTCCAAAAGCATGATAAAAACATTTTAAAAGGTCCGTGTATTTTGTACAAAAATGGACTAAATTTTGGGGTGTGACAATGTGAATGCTTAATAAGTCATAACTTTATACTCTAAGAATCTAGATGAGTAATTACACCAATTTTAAATGTTTAGGCAACAAACTTCTTACATCACAAAACATAGTAGGAAAAGTATTTTCTTTTGTACACATTTTTAATAAATTGTTTTATTTGCACATGTTACTGGAACACACATACTTAAACATTGACATAGAAAAGCAAAAATAAATAATTAGCATGAAACTACTAAGAATGACTGATTTAGGCTTGTTAACTTAGATGATACATTGATGCTACCTTATAAGGTTAAGAAATATGAAACTATTAGAATTGATTGATTTAAGTCAATTGAGATGATAAATTGATGATACCTTATGAGGTTAAAAAACAACTAGTTGTCGAAAAAAACCTGTTGGATTAAAAAATTTGATGAGGTGGGTGTATTGTTAAATTATTTAGGACTGGATAACTCATAAAATTTTTTGAGCGTAAAAAATCACTGGTTGTTAGAGAGCTTATCATACTAAAAAATTTAACATGCATGTGATATGATTGAATTGCCCTAGATAGAATAGATGATGAAACATGAAGGTAAGAAATCATTGGTTGTATAAGAGTCTACTATACGAAGGAATTCAATGTAAGTATGGTAAAGTTTAAATTTCTTAGTTAGGGAATTTGATAAAACCCAAAGACAGTAGAGACCTTGATTGAAGGGTGACTTATTGACTAAGAATTTCAACAATATGTACTTTTAAGCATGAAACTCAACTAATTTATACAATTAATTCATGTTCACATGTTTTACATACTAAAATTATTTCTCGCTAGTAGTTTTTTGATATAGATGAATTTCTTACTGGACATGATTTGTCATTGATCAAGAATTAATGAGGTGATGATCACATAGTATATAACAAAGAATTGAAATAAATAATTATTCAGCGAATATTGTGATTTTAATGAGATTAGATGGTTAAATTCACTCGTGTATTGGACTTCTAAGAATTCAACTATGATTAAGAACTTGTGAGCTACTCAATATTACATTTAGTATTTAATTTGATACAATATTTAATTAAAAATATTTGAGGATTTAAACATTACGCTGTTTAATATTTCCACATTGTTGATTACTTTGACTAGTGAGATTGAATCAAATAGGTTGAATCATATTAAATATAGTTGTGATATCAAATAACTTCCGCTTATTTGAATGAATAAATGATAAAATTCTATGTAGAATTAAACATGTAATTCATAATAATTTTGGTTAGAATATTGAATACAAGCCTTTGCATAATTATTCATAACTGATAATTTAGGAGAAATTAATTTTATGGTCGGCATTAGAACCATCATACCATGAAGATTAGATCCGATTAAATAAAAAATAAATAATAAATATATATAAGTTTCAGTTGTGTGTTGAGTTTAGTTTGGATTTGTGATGGAGTGACTCCATTCCATCATTAATCAAATTTCTAAAATTATCATGGAGCTATTCAAGATCCAGCACAAGTGGAAGTTTAAGTTCAAATATAGAATATTTGAAGGACTTTCCAAATCTGCATACTTCTTGATCTTTGGCAAGTGTTTGATAATTTTGGCATCCAAAACAACGTCATATCAAAACAAGCAGCCATGAAGATTGTAGCTCACTTCCTAAACTTTCTAGAATGGGTTGGATCGTTAAATTTGGAGGTTTTTTTTCTATGTCAAAAGCCCACGAACAGAGAGCAATTATTATGGAAAGTCCAAGTTTCTAAGCTTGTAGACCAAGGAAGTCTTTACATGGAAACCATCCAAGTGGCTTTGCACCAATAAGGATTAGCTGCCAAAATACATTAAGACTTGGAGAAGAAAAAAGGAAGAATGAATTAAATAATCTTTTAGTTAATTAACCTAGTAACTTCTAAGTAAAGAATCAGATAAACTTATACTATGAGCTGATTTAGCGATACTATTCTTAGTTAGTTATTTACTATTATTTGTTTTGTAATTGACTATTTAAAGCCACCTTATGTACATGTTTAAAGCAGTGAAAATTGAATAGAAAAAATCTTTGCTTTATTTTCGAAATTGGAGTGATTTATTTTTAAACATTTGGTGAGTTATATCTAAAGTTTCCCCTTGTGTGTGTTATATCACGGGATTAAGGTTACTTGTAAATTGGGTAGTCTTTCTTATTTGCATCCGCATTCTTACTCCATGGAGGAAGAGAGTGTGAAGTGGTGTCCAACTTTCCAAAGGAGTTTCATCGACAAATACATCCATACTTCTTGATCTTTGGCAAGTGTTTGATAATTTTGGCATCCAAAACAACGTCATATCAAAACAAGCAGCCATGAAGATTGTAGCTCACTTCCTAAACTTTCTAGAATTGGTTGGATCGTTAAATTTGGAGTTTTTTTTTCTATGTCAAAAACCCACGAACAGAGAACAATTATTATGGAAAGTCCAAGTTTCTAAGCTTGTAGACCAAGGAAGTCTTTACATGTAAACCATCCAAGTGGCTTTGCACCAATAAGGATTAGCTGCCAAAATACATCAAGACTTGGAGAAGAAGAAAGGAAGAATGAATTAAATAATCTTTTAGTTAATTAACCTAGTAACTACTAAGTAAAGAATCAGATAAACTTATACTATGAGCTGATTTAGCGACACTATTTTTATTTAGTTATTTACTATTATTTGTTTTGTAATTGACTATTTAAAGCCACCTTATGTACATGTTTAAAGCAGTGAAAATTGAATAGAAAAAATCTTTGCTTTATTTTCGAAATTGGAGTGATTTATCTTTAAACATTTGGTGAGTTATATCTAAAGTTTCCCCTTGTGTGTGTTATATCACGGGATTAAGGTTACTTGTAAATTGGGTAGTCTTTCTTATTTGCATCCGCATTCTTACTCCATGGAGGAATAGAGTGTGAAGTGGTGTCCAACTTTCCAAAGGAGTTTCATCGACAAATACATCCATACGGGAGTTACAAGCTACGCTAGTTACTATTTCCGACAACTTGAGTTCTCACAAGTGTATTTCCTAATTTGTGGTGAATATTTCTATTATTCTTGAAGGGATCTTTTCTTTATTCATCCAAGTAGGCATGGTCTAAATTTCAACTCACGAGCTTCTAAAATGTGGGAGTTATTGGCTTCCAAAGTGAGACTTTCCATAATTGAGTTTGCAACAAGTTTAAGGAAATTTCAAGCCAACCAGTCTATCAGCTTCTACTTTGATGATCGACTAGGCAAGAATTTGATTGCCATTGCCTTTTTTCTTGATGTTGTTGCTCGAATGCACCGCTCAGCCGCTAATCTACGAACGATCAAAATCCTTCAGTCCCAGTCGATCTCCGCCTTCCTTTGATCAACTGTCGCGCCTGTTCTTCAACATATCTAGTTGATCACACTCTTCAGCACTAATTATCCAACACTTCATCATATTTTTCCAATATTTACGAATTATAATTCTTACCCCTTGCGCTGATGCATCATTTGGTATTAGATTTAAAACGACTCCTATTAATTGTGTTCTTTTTTTTTTAATTGTCATGATGGCACGGCAAGCCATTACGAGCAAGGAGAAGTTGGAAGCATCTCTTCCTACTTTTAGCGGTTCGGATTTTTTTGAAGATTATTTGGATTGGGAAGACAAGGTCGAAAAGATTTTACAAAGAACTATTTTTCTAGAGGAAACCTTGATAAAGATTATTTCTTCAAAGCTTAAAGGAAGGGTTTCAAGATGATGAGACAAATTGACAAATCACCAAAGAATGGATAGAGAAAAAGCCATTGACACATGGAGCTCCATGAAGAAATTTTTGAGATGAAAATATGCTCCATCCACCTCACCACCAATCAAAAGGTACGAAAAATCTTACAAAGGTCAACGATCTTAACTCAATAAATTTAACACCTTGTTTCAAGGAATAATGCAACGACTTAAAGCAAGTATATCGAGCACTCCGATTTTACAAGCACAAAGCCATGATGAGGCATTAAAGGATGCTTTTGAGCAAAGTGAAGAAGATATTACAACACCTCAAGAAGAGCCATCACTATCTTTGGAGTCTCAAATAGAGGAGGAAGATTTTCTCAAAGAACAAGTACCCAAAAACTATAGAGGACCAAGTTGACTCCTTGACAACCACAACACAAAAGAAACAAACTTCCCATATCCAATGCTCCAAAAAGAACAAGGTTTAGTCTTTATTCATTAATAAGAGAATTTGTGCTAATATGACTTCGATGATTTTGGTTAAAAGAAATTACTTGGAGATATTAATGCATGACATCCTTTACAAATTTTGGTGGCACATTGACAAGGATCACAATGTTCATGGCCGATGTCTAAACAAGAAAAAAGTATGTTCTTTGGTTAAAGATGAGGGAAGTAACACCATTATGTCTTCCATGGATTTTAAGGAAAGTTTTAGTTTGTTGAATGACAAAAGAGATAGCAAGATAAATCAAATTTGGACTAAATTTTCTTATGGAAGTTTTACTAAAATAATATTTTGTGATATGACAAGTACAAATTGTTTCTTTGGAAATCACCATGGCTACATGATAGAAGGCATACAAATGATGGATATTCAAATTGCAATTTTTCGTTCAAAAGTAATGGAAGGTTAATCAATCTAGCTCCGATTCAACCAAAGCAAATTGTTATGGATTATAATACATTAAAAGGAAATCGGTTTGAAACTACTATGCTTAAAACAAAGAGGTATGGGTCATTGGATAACTTAATTGCTTGGATTTTTAGAGTTAGATGGATTAAAGTTTTTTATGTTTTTGGCATGACATTTGGATATGGTAATCATGATGGTAAAGTTGATCTCTTTAATTTTGGTGGAAGTTCATTTATGGTGATACATAGTGGAATGTTCTTGGTCTTAATAAATCTTGGTGTTGAATTTGATTATTATTTTGGGATTATGGGAACATATTGCGTCTTGTGGATAACTTTGCTATTGCATGAAGATATTAAATTGATTCCATGGCAAGACTTTTATGACAATATGGATGATAAGGAATTTGTTAAGTTTGATAAATCTTGGTGTCATGGTTTCAAGCACTACCTACCTATTTGTGAATAATTGCCCAATAATAAATTGATAGATTATTTTCCTTATATGATCAAGTACTAAATGGAAAAGGTGAAGTTAGTGGCCAATACATCATTTCAAAGATCATGTTTCCAAGGATGATAAGCTAGGTATACCAACTCATGGAATGCAAAAATCACAAATAAGAAAAGTTCATGGTGGGAATCAAGCAAACCATATTAGAGGAGAGCCAACTTAGGAAACTACCAAATTATTATTCTTTGGCCACATATACTCAAAGGTAGTCAGTCTCAAGAAAACATTTATGGAAGTTATTGAATTACAAAAAGGTATCTACGACACTTCTAAACTATTGTTCAAATATGGGAAGTGGATTGTGAATATCTTATTATTAATGGACTACCACATCATACAAGGTTTGATTCCTTATTTCATCCATAGAGATCTTGAAGTCATTGCAAATCTTAAAGTCCAAGACACATCCTCTTATCTTTTGGAAGAAGGTTATGAAGGAATTACCCTTTGGCCACACATGCTTAAATGTATTCTCAAAGTTATATTTATTGTAATTATTATTGTGGTCTACAGTACTTCTAACTCGAAGGCAAATAATGAAAATCTAGTATTTGAATTATTGTTCAAGCATGAGAAGATGTTTATGGAAATCTTAATATCATCAGCCTACTACAAAGAAAATTCATTTCCTTACTACAATCATGAACATATTAAAGATATTGCTATGTTGATAGCCCATGATAATTCCTCTTTTTAAGATAATAAAGATTATGGTGGAATAAGATATTATTAGAGGTTGAATCCTTTTCAGCCCAGAGAGGATGATGGACTACGGGTTCATTCCATTATTAATCAAACTTCCAAAATTATCATGAAGGTATTCAAGGTTAAGCACAAGTGGAAGTTCAAGTTCAAACATAGAATATTTGAAGAACTTTCCAAATCTACATACTTCCTAACCTTTGACGAGTGTTTGATAATTTTGGCATCCAAAGCGATGTCATATCAAAAAGAGCACTTCATGAAGATTGTAGATGACTTCGTACATTTTTTAGAATGGACCAGATCATTAAATTTAGAGTTTATTTGCTATGTCAAAAGCCCACGAAATAGAGAGCAGTTATTATGGAAAGTCCAAGTGTCCAAGCTTGGAGACCAAGGAAGTCACATGGAAACCAGCCAAGTGGCCGAACATCAACAAGGATTAACTGCCAAAATACATCAAGACTTGGAGAAGAAGAAATGAAGAATAAATTAAATAATCCTTTAGTTAATTAACCTAGTAACTACTAAGTAAAGAATCGGACAAGCTTATACTATAAGCCAATTTAGTGATACTATTCTTATTTAGTTATTTACTATTCTATGCTTCGTAATTGGCTATTTAAAGCCACCATATGTACATGCTTAAGGCAGTGAAAATTGAATTGAAAAAGTCTTTGCCTTATTTGCAAAATTGGAGTAATTCATCTTTCAAACCTTTTGTGAGTTATATTCAAAGTTTTCTCTCGTGTGTGACATCACGAGATTAAGGTTACTTGTAAGTTAGTAGCCTTTCTTATCGACATCTACGTTTTTACTCCTTGGAGGAAGATGGTGTGAAATGGTGTCCAACTTTCCAAATGAATTTCATCGACAAATACATCCATACGGGAGTTACAAGCTACGCTAGTTACTATTTCCAACGACTCGAAGAGCTTATATTTCCTAATCCGTGGCGGATATTTCTATTATTTTTTAAGGGGTCTCTTCTTTATTCATCCAAGTAGATGTAGTCTAAATTTCAATTCAAGAGCTTCTAAAACGTGGCTTCCAAAGTGGGACTTTCCATAATTGAGTTTTCGGCAAGGTTAAGGAAATTTCAAGCCAACTAGTCAATCAGCTTCACCCTTGACGATCGACAAATCGAGAATTTGATTGCCATTGCCTTTTTTTTTTCGGACGTTATTGCTAGACCGCCCCACTCAGCTGCTAATCTCCAGACGATCAAAATCCTTCAATCCCGGTTGATCTCTGCCTTCCTTTGATCGACCGCTGTGCCTGTTCATCAACATATCTGGTTGATCACGCTCTTCACCACCACTTATAAAACACTTCATCATATTTTTCTAATATTTACAGGTTATAATTCTTACCCTTTTCGTTGGTGCATCAATTTGGTTTCGAAACCGGTGATAATATTTAGGTTTGGGTAAGATTCGATAGGGCGAAAGTTGATATTAAAATGTGGTGGAAAGGTTGGGTTACGTCATCAACTTTAGCTGTCAAAAGCCGAGAACTAAACAAAAGCCATCTGTGTAGCCTCAAATTGAAATGAGAGCTGGGAAGAATGCTTGTAAATAGCAGTTTGTAAGTTTAAGGGAAAATGACAAATCAAACATCAACCTTTATTGTTAGTGACAAAACAATCATCATCCTTTTTTCTCTAACAAATTAACCACTGAACTATAGAAAATTGACACCGCTATCATCACTGTCACGTTTGCCGTTAACGCTTTGACAACGAACCGCGGCGGTTTGACGACGAACCGTCACAGTTTTTTGTGAAACTGCGGCGGTTTGAATGAAACCGCGATGGTTTTACAACAAACCACAGCGGTTTCACGACGAACCATGAGGGTTTGTCACATCTAAAATCTTTGATCGCAAATTTGAGGGCTTAAACGAGTGATTTTGGGCTCGAGACATATAGGTCAGGGGGTAAACCCGATGACAAGTTCATAGATCTTTGAGAGAGCTTCAATTTGATATCTTATAGAGGTGATTCTGACACCCATAACCAAAATTATGGTAATTTGAAGTTGAAGAGGTCAAAATTATATTTCTGCTTTCATAAACCAGGAACCGCTGCTGCTTGACGATGAAACCGCCGTAGTTCGTCGTCAAGCCGCAGCAGTGTGTCAATATGACGTAGCGGTGTGCCAATATACCACGGCGACTTCATACGAAATCGCTGCCGCCGTGGTGTATTGAGACACCGCTGCAGTTCCTACAAGAACCGCAGCAATTCATCACAATTATTCGCATAGTTTTTAAAAATTATGGCACAACATAGATTTGTATACGATAGTGGTTAATTTGTCACTAATAATAGAGGATGATGATTGATTTGTCACTAATAGTAAAAATATGGTAGTTGATTTGTCATTTTTCCTAAATTTAATGAAATAATGAGATTAGAATAATTAAGTAAATAGTTTTTCAAACTAAGCAGAAACACTCCGATTTTCCCCATTCTTTCACCTCTTCATTTGGGTACTTGTTCCTCCCTCCAAAACCCTAATCTCTCTCTCCGCGCGATCGGAAGAGATTAAGAGAGACGGCAATGTATTTATTTTAGAGAGAAGCTTAACTTGTGCTCGATTCGGATTCTGTTTCTGATTTTCTTTCGACTCTAAGTGATGGGAAGTACCTTCACTTTTCCTCCGGCGAAGAGAACGATGGTCCACTCCTCCTCTCCGACATCTATTAACGGATCTTCCAAGAGGTCTAAGAAGCCTCCTCCCCCGCTGGTTGTGCCTCCTGGTCACACCACTTTCCGGATTCTCTGCCATGAGTCTCGAATAGGCGGTGTTATCGGCAAGTCTGGCCTCGCTATTAAGCAGCTTCAGCAGTCTACTGGAGCCAAGATTCGAGTTGAGGATGCTCCACGGGAATCGCCTGATCGGGTCGTGACTGTTATTGCCCCTATTTCTGAGACTTCTAAGATTTTTCTGCTTCCTAATTCTACTGATCCCGGCGTCAGTGAGGAAATTCAGGTGTCTAAAGCTCAGGAGGCGCTCTTGAAGGTGTTCGAGCGGATTGTTGAAGTTGCTTCAGAAGCCGAAGGGGTAGATATTGGAATAGGAGTCGTTTCGTGTAGGTTGTTGGCGGATGCGGCTCAGATTGGTTCTGTGATTGGCAAGGGAGGGAAGGTCGTCGAGAAGATTAGAAAGGAAAGTGGCTGTAAAATTAGGGTTTTTACAGAAAAATTGCCGGCTTGCGCAGGAATGAATGATGAGATGATCGAGGTAAAGTTTTTACTTTTCATTGATTTTTCATTCTGGCCTTTCATCCTTCAACGATTTATCCAGTTTTCCCCCTTTTTCTTTTATGGACTTCGTCTAGTTGGTCGATTGCTAATAGATGGGAGTATTGAGTGGGTTAAGGTCCAAAGTCCAAGGGGGAAATTTTTTGAGATAGTAATCACTTTATCTGGTTAGTTTAATGTAACATTTTTCATACACCTCATGATAAGGAAAGAAACAGTGTCTTTTTGGGATGAACGTAAACACAGACGGAGTATGTATTTCCGTTGGTGGCATTAACTACTTACTACTATTTGGTGGCTACTTCATTTATGTCATTTAAATTTTGAACATCTGAATTTACGCCTGGAGTAGTTTGTTCTGTGCTTTTAGTCTTAGATATGATATGTATTATTGCTGGGGTGGGGGATTGACTTGAAACGTTGGAAGTGCCCAAATTTAGAGACGAGTAATCTTGGGAGGATTAGCTACTAATGTCCTTCAATCTTGGTGCCGGTGCTTATAGCTAGTTGAAAGTAACGTTGTATTTTTAAATCAAGACAAATGCAGACATCTGTGACCAAAACAATTAACTATTGAAAGACTAAATAAACCCTTTACAAACCACTAGTGACTAAATAATGAATAAGTTTTGTAGCCTATGAATAAAGTTGACTGCAACAGCTCCATGATCCAAATATAGATGCTCCTGTGAGATAGAACGATTAAAGTGCTTGTGTGAATATAAAAATCAAAATACTACCTATGTGCAATAGAATTCTTGCATTGCATTAAATCAATTTATCCTATGTGTTCTTGGACAAAGAATTAGTTGTTTATGTAGTCTATAGGCTTGTCCAATTAGTCAGGATTATCCCCTACGAAGACTTTTCTTCATTCATTTCAGCATTCCTTTACATTATAATTCATTTAGTTTTGCATTCCAGGCTAATTTGCAAATTTTGGATATGTAGATCCCTATTGAATCTGTTATATCACAGTTGAACTCCTCCAGTACATGTTCCTAATTTCTGCCTTGAACCTAGTTCCATTTTTGTTAGATTTATTAAAAATGTTACGGGCCATAATCTTCGACACAATTCCCAAGAAATTCATGATGTGTTTGACATGGTGCTAAAATAGTAGGAGTTGTCCCTGGTAGTTGATACATGTTTCCCACTAGCTAAGGTATGTGAGCATGATCAGGGAACTGAATCTGTTTCATCAATGGACTAAACACCTCAGGTAGCTCACTGGAGATTAGACTCTTGATTGTATGATTAGGTACATGAGTATTAGGTTCATTTGGATCCTTCCTTGGATCAAACTTAAATTTTAGAGAAGTAGCCTTGGTGGTGAAAGGTTGATTAAGCTTCCATAGTTTGGGTGGCATCCATATCAGTACATCAAAATTTCAGGTGAAGCTTTCTTTTATCAATTAATTCCTTGACATTAAAAGAAGTATTGATTTGAATTTTGCTTGCTTTCCACTTGTCTGGTATGAAATACTTTTTATTATGGCGTCACTTTTTTCCCATTAGCACTGTACGGTATTTTTTGACTCTGCATTATCGAAATGGTTCTACTTACCACAGATTGAAGGGGATGCTATGGCTATAAAGAGAGCGCTTATTTCTGTCTCTCGCTGTCTTCAAGACTGTCCACCTATTGAAAAAATCAGAATGGTTTCTAGCAGACCTCCTGAGTCAGTTTTGCGCGAGACTTTACCAGAAATTCGGGTGGATCATCTTTTGGAGAAGAATTCTCTGCTACCTACCATGCCAACCAGCTCTAGCAGTTTTTCCTCTGGAGCAAACATGTTATTAGATGTTGACAGAGCCCCTACAGTAGACACTAAACCAATACAGCATGAAGTTGTTTTTAAGATTCTATGTACAAATGACAGGGTTGGGGGTGTAATTGGTAGGGGCGGTACCATCATCAAGGCTCTTCAAAATGAGTCTGGTGCTTCTATAAGTGTTGGAGCATCTATAGCAGATTGTGATGAGCGGCTGATTACTATTACTGCTTCAGAGGTCTGATGCCCTTTTATCATCATTTTTTTTTCAATGTTTTCTTCTCACGTGTCTTTTATGTTATTCCTGGTTTTTCTTGTCTAGAACCCAGAATCACTATACTCTCCTGCACAAAAGGCTGTTGTTCTTGTGTTTTCAAGGTCCATGGAAGCAGGAAAGGAACAAGATTCAGGCTCAAATAAAGGATCAGCTGCTATGGCCAGGCTTCTTGTTCCGTCAAACCAAGTTGGTTGTTTATTGGGAAAGGGTGGTGCAATAGTTACAGAGATTCGGAAGGTTACAAGTACAAGTATCAAAATAATATTGGGTGACGAGATCCCAAAGTGTGCCTCAGAGAACTGTGAAGTTGTTCAGGTTGGTTGATACTAACGTTTGAAACTCCTTAGTCAAGATTATGTGTCTTTTTTATTTTCTCTTGTCAGGCTGTTTTTTTTTTTTTGTAATTTATTTTACACTTCCAAAAGTTTATTTTGTAGAATTGACTGTAAACATGACTAACAGTGTCTATCTTTAGTTTTTATTGATAGCTTTGTGCTATTCTGCGGTAGGGTTTTGCCTGAAAAGTGGGACTAATGACAAACAGATTTTCAGTTTTTGCTAAGTAAAATAGGAACAAGTTAGAATTATGCTTGATTTTGATAGAGTGAAGCTTGGGATGAGCATAATCAACGTGAATTCAAATATTATGGCCTAGTGTAATTTTAGAAGAATTTAAACTTGAAAAATAGAATATTTTCTTAATCGTGCAAAATTTCCAATAATAATAATACCCTAGGATGACTTAGTATCACTATTGTTTATTCAACTGTTGCAAAAAGAAGAATTTTGGAGTGTAAACTCTTATTAGCAGAAATTTGTAACAAACATTTGGGGAACATTATCTTAGCTGAAGAGATGTATGCGTGATTGACGCTATGGCTCTTGAGTCTAGGCACCCCAAAAACTTAATACTTCTGTTGGGTGACTGGTGCTCTCTGAGGGGTTGGGATGTTGATGAAAGAATAGAAGGAGAAAATTTGAATGCCAAAGATTGCTGCTCAGCTTGAATTTTATTTGATTTAAGTCATAATTATGCACACCTTTCCTCCCTGAGGATGCATGTTTTGTGCTTGTACGTGTGGGTGTATCCTAAAACTTAACATTTTTATGTTACCGTGGTTTCAGTATTGTTCAATTGATCTCTGGTTGCATGTGTTTTCATTTCAGTCTCCTGTTCACATGAATGATTGAATAATAAGTTTCAAGTACTTAAATAAAACTTATGAAATCAATTTTTTATATTAATTGAACAAAATTTTCCAATTGGAGTTGCATAACATGTTGTTTTTTGACAGATTTCAGGTGAATTTCCCAATGTGCAAGATGCCTTATATAATATTACTGGTAGATTGCGAGATAATCTCTTCTCCATTGCCCTAAGCAATGCTGCAAGAGGCTCCGCATTATCTAGTGATAGCAGTCCGTATGTAAGGTTTAGTGATACCAGTCCTTATGGGAGAAATAAGGATCCATCTTATCCTGTTATTCACCCATCACAACCGGCAAGTGTGCCCCATACTTTTACTAGACGCACTGCATTAACTCAGAGTATGGATCATTTGGGTCTTTCCCACAGTTTAGATCGGACAGCTTCACCAAGGTTATGGGTATCACAGGTGCTCTCGCTGTCTCTCTCGCTCTCTCTCTCTCTTTCTCTCGCTACTTGTTGACCTGTTGTATTGTATTTGTAGCCATCTGGAGTACATGCCAGGGAGACCGTAGATGTTGTCAGGGGATTGACATCTCTTAAAGGTGGATTAGAACTTGGCAGGTATGTCAATTACGCAGCATTAGCATGGGAAAAGAAAATTATCATCCTACTTTCTGGTGCTTAATAAGTTCATGGATTAATGAAAATTAAATTACTCTAATTGCCATTAGCCAAACGTTTTATTGTTGGAAATTATGGCCTTTTAATTCAAGACTACACATCTAACACTTATGCACCTGAATTCCAGTGACGGACATCAACCCGATACTCCCATGTTTTTTATTGTGATGTTGTGAATGCCTTCATGTTTTGTAATTTTTTCTGTTGAATATCACCCTTCACTATTTTGAGCAGTTTGACTAGTTTTTCCTGACTCCTGGAAGAAATTTGTATGTTTGTTTTGAATCATGTTGGTTAGCAGTGAGGGTGAGAGGTGATGTGTTCATGCCTACTTGGTGTGTAGTTTTCTATCGCTTTCATGAGTTAGATATTTCGGTAGCTCTTCTTTTTATATTACAAGTATTATCATGTGGTGTAGGATAGAAGCGGTTTTTAACTAGACTAAGAATTAATAAGTAAGAGAAGAGAAGAAATTAGAAACTTGAGAATGGAAGAATAAGAAGAAGACGATGAAGACATAGAGGTTGAAAAGACAAGATGGAGAGAACGAGATTGGAGAGCTGCCATTATCATTCCATTCCAATCAACACAATAATCCCTGTGAAAATACAAGAATTTAAATAGGAGTAACTAACTAAATCCTTGAAGATGAAAGAACTAGAACTAGAAGGTCAAGACATTGTTAATACAAAATATAATAAATATAAAATAATTAAAACTCCTTTCAATAAAGCATAATAAAATATGTTATTTGATGTCCTCGTCATAATGGGCCTTTAGGCAAATTGCAAGAACGTTTGATAAATGAAAGTGATTATTCTTACTCTGTTTTTTGCTGCTGGCAGTGGAAGTAAGACTGCCATAGTGACGAATACAACTGTAGAGATTGTCGTTCCTGAAAATGTATTTGGGTCCATATATGGAGAGAATGGTACCAATTTGGCTCGTCTGAGACAGGTAACTGCTACTCTTTTATTTGTATAAAGGTGATGCTGTTCAGGCATAAAGTTTAACTCCTCTTTAGAAAAACAAAGTGTTCAGGCACAAGGTTTCCTTTTTTGAAAGAGGCACAAAATGAATTTAAGTTATAACAGTTGAAGGTTTAGCTCAATCTTTCAATATAGGTATATGTGATCGGTTCACATGTATGAATTTTTCTTCGTTGATTCCTAAACTTCTTGAAGGTATAGAAAAAAAAATCATTCAACTCAAATCTATGTGAAAATTTTGAATGATTTTGGAAAAATCTTCATTGCTAGAGAAGAGTAGGGTTTGTGCTTTGATTCTGAACTGTGGTCCTTTAACTCTTAACAGTTTCTGAACTGATTTTAAAATTTAGTGGAATATAATTTCTGGAATGGTTTTCAGATCTCAGGTGCCAAGGTTATAGTGCATGAACCCCATCCCGGAAGCAGTGAGCGGAGGGTTGTGATATCGGGGACCCCAGACGAAACGCAGGCAGCACAGTGCCTCCTTCAGGCATTCATTCTTTCGGGACCATCATGACAAACAAGGTCACTATCTTTTTGCTACAATTCGTAAGTTTATTGTGTTAGGTTTATCTTTTCTGGGTTACTGCTCATATATATTGTGCACTAAAGTAGAATGAAGATTCATTCATGCCCATTAGATTATCCTGGACTACATAGATAATCAAATACTATCACTCTAGGGGGGGGGCCTATAGCCTTAATCAATTATATCACTCTTTAGATTATTGCTTACATGCTGAAATATTTTTCAAGAATCACAAAGGTTTTTGCTTCCTTGGTCCTTTAGATATATATATATGACTTGTTCAATTCTCACGGTTCAATAAAACTCTTACCTCCCTACCCGGATACTATCCGCACCACAATAAAAGCTCTTCCAGCCATTTTGTCGCCGATTGATGCCCAAAACATGACTATTTTGAGCAGGCTTCACATTAGGTGCAATGAGATCCAATCATTTTGAGCAGCAGTTGCATAGATTGTGTGGGGGGCCAGCAACAGATAGTGCCTTTTTTTTTTTTATCAAAGACTAATAATTCCTTGATTCACAAAACTCAACATTAATTTGATAAAAGCTTTTAATTGAACACCAACAAGCAGCTTCCCATGGTGCTCAGCATTATAAAATTTTGATTATTTAAAACTGAAATGAGTAAATAGTTGGAACTTACTATCATCCACTTTGGTTGGGTTGGGGCAACTCCTCAGCGACAATTTACTACCTCTGTCACAATCTACATTCGTACGCAAAGTGCACATTCCCTTTTGCACCATTATCACCCTCTTGATTTCTCAACATCCATCACCTCTCTTCATCCCTGTCCATGTGTGTGAGAACCACACACTTACATGGGTCATGATGCAACCAAAAACAAGCCAGGACCACTGCTGCTTACACCTATTTTGTTACCATAGATTGAGGTCCAGAATGGCTGTTTCTGCCTGAGTTGACTCGGTTAGTGTGGGGGAAACTATGCGATTTCCGATCCATTAATTTATAATTTCATTGAATCATACTAAATATTAATATCATGACCTATAAAAGTGCCCACATGTCACACAACTCATAGTAGAACCCAACTCCCAACTATCCCCACTCGGTTACCACTGCTTACCATTTCAACTTTCTATCCCTCTCTGCACTCCACTTCGTCTCAAATCTGATGAAGCAAAGTAAATCTTTACTCTAAAAATTAACTAAAAGAACATGCGACACACTATTACATCACCTATTTATAATTAAAACATGTGTTACGGTGTATGATTAAAATGTAATAAAATTGATCCAACAAGATCTTGGATTAATTAAACTAGTGCAACATTTACAATAGCTCAAGTCACTGTGCTTCGGCCCCAATATGCATGCAAGAACTAATTCAACTTGGGGTTTCAATGCTGCAACTTTAGCCTCTTCACATGGAAGCACTGAAGAGATAAGTTGTCTTCACAATATAATGGTCTGCTGCTGGGGCTTCTGTGTTTTGTCGCCTAAAGGCCCTCTAAGTCGCACCAAAGATGGGAGGCTCACCAACAATTATATCTCACTTTATTTTGCAGGGAAAGGAGCTCAACAAGACAAGACACTATGGAGTTACCAAATTATGAAGAACCAAAGCATTTGCTCAAATGGAACATCATAGAAGATGCAAAACAAGCATAGTTGGGACCAACAGGGGTGAAGCCGAACATGGATGAGATCCTTTAAACATTGCTTAGTGGAAAGGAATGAATCAAAGTCATTATTTTGAAGAAAGAAAGAAGACCATTGCCTTTAGAAGCTCAACTATGCTACGCTGTGTTGAAATACATACATGTGTTATTTTGTGTAATGTCGTTATTGGCTGATTTGGGGTTTTGAGGTCAATTGATGTACGCGTGTGATGTTTTTGTGAGGGAGTATTTAAACCAACCTTAGGATGGAAAGCCATCACTTAGAACCTTTTGACAGCATAGCTGGTGCAAACTCTTTCAAGGACTAACGTTCTTGATCAACTACATCAATTTAAACTTGCATGTTCTAGTTTGCGTTCCTCATCGCTCTTATTACATGAATTTGAGTGTGGCGGATTAGTGGTGTTCTTCTCATCTTTTCTCGGAGGTGCGAAATTGTAGCAACAACTTTATATTCCACGTTCCAAACCATATTGGAGTAGTGTTACAAGGCGTGGAACGGAACTATTTTGGATGATGTTCACTCATTCACACCCCTTCGACCTCTTCTTCCCTTTTGCACCATCTCGTTCTTTCTTTCGGCAGCTTGCAAAGGAGTTTCTTCGAATCAAGACCCATCCCAAAATGAGCAATTGAGTTCAGGAGTTCAGATTATGACTTATGGATTCTCGAAATGAAAAGATTAACCTCATGCTCTTACGATCAATCTCTATACAATGTCGTCAAACTCATATTAAATTCGGTATCTAAAAGTGAGATAATAAACTTAATAGATAAATTGGAAATTGTCAAAAAATTAATGTAATCTTTTAAAAAAATAAAAAAGTTGTGTGAATGAGCAAAAACAAACATGCATCCACATACATGCCTAGATATGAAAAATATTAATAATAATGTACAACTTGTCACTATAGCTTATTCCTTCAATTATAGACACCTTTTTATCCAACACCCCATGGTTTGAAAATTTTTAATGAACACCTTGTACTATGGGGTGTTTTCATTGGGCACCTTCCGTTTACTGCCCGTTTATTTCTAATCTCTAGAAGACGAACAGCTATCTCTACAACAACTCAAAATCTCCTCTCCGAAGCTCGCTCCTCTTCTCTCCGAAGCATGAAGGCGACGACGAAGACGACGACAACGACGCCTTGAAGCAAAGCCCGACTGCGATCATTGTTGTGTTTGCTAGTAAAATTTTCAATTCTTTCCAACCCTGGTCTGCCTTCAGGTTCAATAGTTTCTCTCTCCTTTGATTCAGTTTAGGGAATTTCAACGACGAGGAGGTTTTGGTGGATGGAAATAACTTTTCCCTTTTGCAGATGGAATTAATGCTCAGAGTATTATTTCGTTTGGGAAAAAATTCGACGGAAAAATTTTAAATTAGCGTTTCGTTGGGAAAAATATTGGCAATTTGGTTTATTTTGGGAGACTCTGGTTTTCGAGTTTTCAGTTTAAGCTTAGTGATGTGGCTCTCAACTTTGAAATTTTGCTAATAAGATAGATGGTTTACTGCAAGCTCTGTCGTTATGACTCTATGTTAGTACGCTTTACAGTTGGGATTGTACCTCCTTGTTTCTTCTCTAAGGATCTCTATCAATAGAGAAGCTTGCTCTAGGTCACTAGTTATGCGTTGGTAATGATTCTGTAGCTTTAATAAGTGCCATTAAGACAATTTTCTTTTCTAGCGGTTAGATGGTGGGTACTAATTATATGAGGATTAAGCGAAGGTGATAGTCGCTCCGAGGAGTAACTACGAGCTCAATGCGATGAAACTGAAGGAATAATTCCCAGAGCTTCTGTCGATCAAGGAGCCTCTAATCAAGCATGTGTTCAAGCCAAATCAGAAATTATCTGCAGATTGAAAAGATTTTTTAATTGCATCAAATTGGGATTTTTTTTTTTGGTTGGTTTTGGGGAAGTTGTTATTCATAACTGAATGCTGCCTCTGTATTTGTATTTGATTTCAATCAATGAATAATCTATGTGCATAGAAACAAACAAGATGGAAGGAGAATCAAACACCTCTGTGTTACATTATTAATAACACATCAAAAGTTAAGAACATTGTAAACTATTGACAAATCATAACGAATAAGGAATTATGCTATTTCATCAATCAATTAATACAATTCTTGGGCTTCAAATCTCCGTTCAAAGCCTCGAATCTGTCAAACCAAAGGTTAAGCAGAGACACTTTCAACCTCTGCACCTGAAAAAACATGTACACGTGAAGTTTCTGTCTATTGGAAATGGAGAAAAGAAGACATGGGGCCAGTTGCTAGGATTGTGGTGGGGGCGGCGGTGGTAGAGACAAATGATTTCCCGAAGACTACTAGGAACTTGCCCTGTCAAATTGTTGTTTTGCAAGAAACTGAAGGAAATAGACAGGAACAAAATGAATTGTAGAAAAGAATAACTTCATATCAAGTTGATTGAAAAACAGAATGCTGGGAAATTGATAAACAAGTTTTTTTGTCCCCTAAAGCTCCTCCAGGAGAGCAAAACTGTGTCAAACGAAGACATCAACAAAGAAACAAGTGAATTAGGGGTCGAGACTTACAGTTCTCGTAAACTAGGCGAAGCACCAAGTGATGAAGGAATCTCTCCACTAAACAGGTTGTCTTCCAAATGACTGAAAAAAATTTTAGGCCAATTCATCCACCATGAAGTAGAAATCCAAGACAGCAATGAAAAAAGCAATAAAATTGAACTTACATCGGAAAGTTCGTGATGCTGCTCTTGAGTCTTTCCAAAGCAATAACTGTGATAAGAATAAAAAATTAGTTTAGAAAAGACACTATTGATATTGGTAAATTTGAAAGCAGGTTGATTAATGATAAGAACAACACTGCCTAGAATAGTTTGGCCAGAAAGTAGCTCAGTAGCACAATATTGTCAAGACAACTGGAAAGTAGTTCGACAAAAACAACTGACTTAAATGCATTTGATCATACCATCTCGTGAGAATTACCATTCCTATTCAAGAACTAGTCCTCAAAACAGAATATGCTTGAACATATTCTAGGGGTGGAAAACGGTTCGGGCAGAACTGAGAAACTGAACCGAACCGGTGTAAATTGCACGGTTCGGTTTGGTTGCAACGGTCAGAAAACCGTGTTCATGCCCAAACCGAACCGAACCGAGAAAGCTGGGTTCGGTTGACGGGTTCACAAATGGGAAACCGGGTAGACCGAGCCAACCCGAGTTCCCTTCCCCGTTGAACAAAGTGGCCGACACAAATTTAGGGCTTCCAGTCGCCTGAAGGAAGAGATCTCCCCGAGGAAGAGAGTGCCCTCTAGCGGTCGAGCCTTGTGCTTGTCTCCCACTAGCTTGTGCTTGGTCGAGCCTTGTGCTTGCCATTTCAGATCTTTCCCAGCGGCGAGCCGGCGACTGCAAGACGCCATTCTTCACGGTGAGTCTCACCTCTCAACTTTAGTCTTTCAGCAAGTTTGACCGGCGACTGCGAGACGCCATTCTTCACGGTGACTCTCACCGGCGAGCTCTCTCACCAAAGGCAGTGCCTCAGTGAAACCGATTCACCAAAGGCTCAGGGGACAGGGAAAACAAAGTTTGGAACTTTGGATTTCGATTCATTTTCTGGAAATCAAAGGTTCGTTTATATATGTTTGCACTGTGGTTTTGGGTTCCTTGACAGATCGTATATATGTTTGCACTGATTGATTTTCTGATGTGAAAAATATGTGATGTTAGACCTGTGAAGTGAAATTGAATTAGTGTGTGAATTAACGAAGTGAAATTGAAATTGAATTAGCGAAGTGAAATTGAAATTGAAATTGAAATTGAAAAATATGTAATGTGTGAAGTGAAATTGAATTAGTGTGTGAATTGAAATGATGTTAGACCTGTGAAGTGTTAACTTCATTGAATGAATTAGTGTGTAGCGAATTAGTGTGAAGTGTGAATTAGCGAATTAGTGTGAATTGAATGAATTAGTGTGAAGTGTTAACTTCATTTGATATGTAATGTTAGAGTTTTCAATATTTCCAATAGTTAAAGTTTTAATTTTTCATTATAGGATGGAAAGTGAGATGAATCATAGAAAGAAAAAAACCAAAACTTGCGAAGCTTGGAATTATTTTACAAAAGTCGAACTAATAGATTTGGACAACCCTAGAGCAAGTTGCAATTATTGTGGAAACTCGTATGCTTGTCATCCGATTAAAAATGGGACTTCAAATTTAAACAAGCATGTGAGCAATTGTAAGAAGTTGTTAGCCAATTTAGATGAAACTCAGAAAACATTATTATTTCGCAAAAAAGATGTTGTAGGACCAAGTGAGGTTGGTTCTTTGGCACTAAAATCATTTAGCGCTGAAAGGTGTCGAACTACATTAGCTAGAATGATAGTAATGGATGAATTACCTTTCAATATTGTTGAAGGGAAAGGTTTTATCGAATACTCAAATGAGTTGGAGCCCAAATTTAAGGTTCCTGGTCGAAAAACTATATCAAATGACATTTTCAAGATTTATATACAAGAAAAGAGTAATTTGAAGGTTTTCTTTTCACAATTACCCGATAGAATATGTTTGACAACCGATACATGGACTTCAATACAAAACATAAATTATATAGTTGTTACTGCTCATTTCATTGATTCAAGTTGGTCTTTGCAAAAGAAGATTATAAATTTCTGTGTAATACCTAATCATAAAGGAGAAACTATTTCTATGCTTTTGGAAATATGTTTACTGGATTGGGGGATAAAAAGAGTTTTGACAGTCACCGTGGATAATGCTTCTGTGAATGAAGTTGCTTTGAAGCAGTTGGCTAAAACAATTAAACATTGGAATGGTTTGATATTTGAGGGAGATCTTTTACATATAAGATGTTTTGCTCATATTGTAAATTTAATTGTTTGTAATGGTTTGAAAGAGCATGATGATTCCATTAGAAAGATACGTAAAGCTGTTAAATATGTTCGGTCTTCGCCCTCAAGAATGCAAAAGTTTAAAGTGTGTGTTGATAATGCAAAAATTACATGCAAAAGCACTGTGTGTCTTGATGTTCCAACTCGATGGAACTCAACATACTTGATGTTGGATACAGCTGAAAAATTTGAAAAGGCATTTAAGAAGTTAGAAGAATACGACACTCAATATTTATATGAATTTCTTGAAGATGATACTATGAAGAGTCCTCCCTCTGATGAAGATTGGTGTGTCATTCGTCAATTCATTGTGTTTTTGAAAGTATTTTATGATGTGACCTTGAAAGTTTCATCTACTTTACATATTACAGCCAATGTGTTTTTCTCAGAAGTCTGTAAACTTGATAGAGTCATCAAAACATTTGTTGGAAGTGATAACCCTTCGTTAAGATCCATGGCACTTAATATGCAAATTAAATACAAGAAATATTAGGGCGATTTCAGTAAAATCAATCATTTGATGTATGTTGCTGTAGTTCTTGATCCACGACATAAGTTGAAGTATGTGAAGTATTGTCTTTCGAAATTGCATAGATTTGAGAAGACAAATGATTTGATGATCGAACTAGAATATACAATTAGAAGATTGTATTCTGAGTACAAAATGAGTTCATCAACAAATAGAATGGAGCAAGTTTCTACTTCTAGGCCCATAGTTGACATCACTCGAGACGATTTAGACGACGATGACTTTGATAAGGCATTTTATGAAGAATATAATGATGAAGATCAGTTTGCCAATGATAATGAAGTTGAAAATTATTTGTCTGCGAAGCTGGAGAGTTTTTCATCTGAAATTGATATATTGAGTTGGTGGAGAATGCACACTAGAGACTATCCAATTTTGAGTAAAATAGCAGGAGATGTGTTTGCTATACCCATTTCAACAGTTGCCTCAGAGTCGGCATTCAGCTGTGGTGGTCGAGTGTTGGATTCTTTTCGAAGTTCCTTGGCTCCAAAAACAGTTGAAAGTCTCATTTGTCTACAAAGTTGGATTTGTGACGATAAGAGACCTTCAGATACTATGTACGAATCATTGAAAAAAGTTACTCAATACGAAAAAGGTATAATTACATAAATTGTAGTCTATTTAATATTAGTCATTTAAATGTTATTATTATAATTACTAACTTCAATTCTTTTTTGTAGATTTAGAGG
>CM039471.1:33214389-33246755 GCA_022433065.1 Begonia loranthoides | reverse complement strand
GAGAAAGGCGGTCTTGGGGTTTACTCGATGACATTTATAGAGCTCTGAGAGAGTTTCGATTTGATACCTTCTGCGCCCAATTCCGACATCCGTAGCAAAAGTTATGCTAGTTTGAAGGTGCAGAGGTCAAAAAACCAATAAAACATTGCATTCGTAAAATGTTTTTCCAGGCACCGCGTTTAATTGCAAAAACGTGGTGACACCGCAAAAAAATGCGGTGCCTCGCGTAAAAATGCGGTGACACCGCGTTTTTAACTTGTTAACTGAGAACGAAAAACGTAACTGCGATGTTTGCTTTGTTATTTTCCCATACGTCAGTGGTTAATTTGTTAAAAAAATACCCTAATAGTTGACTTGTCATTAATCACAAACCACGATGGTTGATTTGTCATTTACCCTTTATTTTATTATGTATTTGGTTGAGAAAGAATTGGAATCATAAAACATGGATCAATATTTTCTCCTGAAGTCGCTTTTCCCAGTTTTCTTTACCTTTCCATAAAGTATTTTCTTTAATCTTTCCTTTCACATCTGCAAGAGATCGTTCTCTCTTTCTCTTTCCCAGCACGTCCATGGCATTGCTAATCACCCTCAAGATTCTCTTCCAACTTTACCTTCTTCTCCATCAATTCCCTTCACTGCTCTCATCAACTTACACTCCACCCAACAAATACTTCATCAACTGCGGCTCCGACTCCAACACCACCTTCGGCCACAATCGCGTTTTCATCGGCGACCTCAAACCTAGCTCTTTGCCGATCAACCCTGGAGAAAGTGAACACGTGAGAGGAACTAACCTTTCCAACGACATCCCAGAGCTTTATCACACAGCCAGACTCTACACTCGCCCCGCCTGGTACGATTTTGCTGTCGATCAAGATGGGAAGTATCTGGTTCGCCTTCATTTCTTTTCCTTGTCATTTTCTGTTTCGGAGCTTTCCAAAGCTAGGTTCAACGTCTTCCTACCTGGGTATACTTTGCTTTCCAATTTCAGTATCCAGAATAGTACTAACACGCCATTGATAAAGGAGTTCTTGCTCGACATCAAAGTAGGAAGATTCGGCGTCTACTTTGAACCCTTTATCAGTTCATCTTTTGCATTCGTAAACGCTATAGAACTCTTTCTGGCTCCTGATTACCTGATTCCCGATGAAATCGACCCCATAAGTTCATCTACAGAAAATAATAGCCGTTTAAGTCAGACGCCATCCATTGTATCAAAGGCTCTCAAACCCATTTTCAGGATCAACGTCGGCGGCTCACCGATTACTCCCGAAAATGATACTCTGTGGAGGATCTGGGTTCCGGACGATAGTTTCTTGGTTAGCCCAGAAGCTGCAGAAAATAGTGCAAATTTTCAGGGAAGAATAGGGTATGGGGATAATTTAACCGAGTATACAGCTCCGGACGATGTGTATAGAACTGCAAAAGTAATAAAAGCTACTAATGGAGGTCAACAGAATTTTTCTAGTCTAAGTTGGGTATTCAAGGTGAGCAAGAACACTAGCTATTTCGTTCGAGTTCACTTCTGTGACATCGTTAGTAAATATGCGGGATATCTTCAGTTTAATTTCTTTATCTACAAAACATTAATTGGCACGGTTGATCCATATGGAATAACACATGGATTTGCAATTCCATTTTACTATGATCTGTCAGTTGTCTCAGATACTTCTGGATTTCTGAATATCAGCATCAGCTTGAATAATGAATCAAACATCAAGAGTGCCCTACTCAACGGGCTAGAAATTTTTGGGTTGATTGAAAAATCTGATTCAGGTCCTGTGTTGAAGGAGGAGAAGCAAAAAGGCATAGTATTAAGGATCGCGGTGTTTGTTTTCCTGGGGATTGTAATTGGCTTAATTTATATGTATTCAAGAGGAAAGAAAACGACATTCAATCAGGCTCTGCGAGTTCCTTTCTATAGAGGAGGAGGAAGCTCCTACACCAGATCGTCAGATAAAAATCCTGCCTTGGCACCCAATCCTGATCTTAATACCTCACTGCGAATACCCTTTGAAGAGATTGAATTTGCCACCCAAAATTTCAACGAGAAGCTAGTGATGGGCGCCGGTGGATTCGAAAAGGTCTATTAAGCAAATTACAGAGGCAGAAAAGTTGCAGTGTGTTACCGGATTATTCCAGAACAGAGACTAGAAATGCAATAGAAGAAGAAAGGGGGAGAAAAGAGTCAAGAAGAAGAAGTTGAGAGAATTCCAGGAGAGAAGTTGAGAGTAGTTTCTATTCATCTGTTATCCTTTCTTTACATTTCCGTATCTTTTTATTACCTCAAATAGTTTTTGTCTATGACTATTTTTCTATGTAATGAATGAAAGTAATACAATTCTATTTGTAATAATCCTTCATCCAGTATGGTGTTCTTCTATTTCTGCCGCTTCTATCAGCTTTCACTGGCTTCTCCATAACATTGTTGTCCTCTAGAGAAAACACTTTGTCCTCAACGTGGAAATTCGGAAACTGAGTGCGAAAACCATCTCGCATTTCCCATGAAGTATCTTCTAATGGCAGTCCCACCCAAATCATCTCGCATTTCCCATGAAGTATCTTCTAATGGCAGTCCCACCCATTGAACCAGTAACTGTGTTTTCCAATCAGAACCCACTTTAATTTGTCGAGTATTCAAAATGGCCTAATGGCCTAAGGAGTTAATACTGGATGATTATCTACAAACTCAGTTGGCCAGGTCAAACAATGGATTGCTAAATCTTCTTTAAACTGCTTCAGCAATGATACAAGAAACACTAAGTGAATTTTCACATTGTCTGGCATTTGCAAACGATATGCAACAACACCAATTCGTTCCACAATTTTAAATGGGACATAAAATCGCTTACTCAATTCCGAATAAAGCTGACCTTTCAGTGAAGTCTGCTTATACAAATGCAGCTTGATCAAAACCAAATCTCCCACTTGAAAATGGTAATCACTACGATCTTATCCACAAAATTCTTCATGCGATTTCTTGCCTATTGTAAACTTGACTTAATCTGGTTTAAAAGGACTTGTCTTTTCTGCAAATCGAAATCCACTGCTTCAATAATAGATTGGCCTGCCACATAATCGAGTAATACATGAGGCGCACGACCATAAATTGCTTCAAACGAAGTCATGGCAATAGAGCAGTGATACGATGTATTATAGGAATACTCTGCCCATTGTAATAACTTTTCCCAAAAATGTGGATTATACATAGTAAAACATCTCAAGTATTGTTCCAATGTCCGATTAGTCACCTCTGTTTGGCCGTCCGTTTGAGGATGATACGAACTCGAATATAAGAGAGTTGTCCCACTCATTCGTAGCAAATCTTTCCAAAATTTACTTAAGAAGATAGGGTCACGATCACTGACGATTGAATTCAGAATACCATGAAGTTTACAAACATATTTGGCAAACAAGTCTGCAACAATACTCCCTGAATACGATGGCGGTAAGGAGATAAAATGAGCAAATTTTGATAGCCGGTCAACCACCACTAAAATAGTTGTACTCTTGTTAGAACACGGTAATGAAATCCATCAAAAAAATCTTCACAAATCTTCGCTGGAATCTCCAAGGCCTACAGCAAACCAGCAACTTTCCGTCTGTCATATTTCATTTTTGACAAACCAGGCACGTTTGCACAAAATGTTGAACATCACCTCTTAAATTTGGCCATTCAAACTGAGAATGCAACCTTTTAATTGTACGCAAAATACTTGTATGCCATGCTTACAAAGAGGAATGGTATTCGCGAATTAAATCCATACAAAAAATGGAATCTTTACTTACCACAATTATGCCATGATGAAGAATAAGCCCTCCCTGCAATTTATAGTCAGCAAATTTGAGAGGCTCTGCTTGAATCTGCGCACCCAATTCTCGCAAATCATCCAAAGAAGTAGTTTCATCCTTCAGTTACTTAATAAATTAGAATGAATAGCAGACAAAGCCGAACAAGAAAACTCTACAACATAATTTTCTTCAAATTGTATTGATAATGCATTAGCCACAATATTATTCTTCCCAGGATTATAGACAATTTCAAAGTCAAATCCTAAAAGTTTAACCAGAAACTTTTGTTGATCAAGTGTTTGTATCACCTGATTCATCAATTCACGAATACTTTTCTTATATGTTTTAATAGTAAACTTGTTGCCCAACAAGTATTGCCACCACTTCTTCACAGATTCAGTAATTGCAAACATCTCCGGAAAATACGTGCTACTTTGTTGCAAAGTAGAAGATAATTTCTTACTAAAGAAGGCAATAGGGTGACTGCCCTGCAACAAAACAACACCAATGTCGGAGCCACTAGCATCCATTTCAATCACAAAGGGCTTTGTAAAATTAGGCAATGCTAGGATAGGTGCTGAAACCATAGCATTCTTCAAACTATTAAAAGCATTCTCAGATGTAGAACTCCATTTAAAAGAATCCTTCTGTAATAAATCTGTCAAAGGGGATGCTATCAATGCATAATTCCGAATAAATTTTCAATAATACCTAGTTAATCCCAAAAAAATCCTCGTAATTGTTTAACTATTTTGGGAAAGAGCCAATCAACTATTGTTGCAACCTTCTCTTGCTCAGACACCACTCCTGCAACCGATACGATATAGCCGAGATAAGCTATAGAATCTTGGCCAAAACAACATTTGCTTCTTTTAGCAAATAGCTTATGATTAGACAAGCATTGAAGAACCTACCGCAAATGATGAGTGTGGAGTGCCTTTGAGCTGCCGTAAATCAAAATATCATAAATAAAAAAAACAATGACAAATTTCCATAAAAACAGCTTCAATGCAGCATTCATTACAGCCTGAAACGTTGATGGGGAATTTGTAAGATCAAATGGCATGACCGAGAATTCATAGTGGCCTTCATAAGTTTTGAATACTGTCTTTGAAATGTCATCAGCGGTCATCCGGATCTAATGATATTCAGCTCGTAAATCAATCTTGCTAAATATGACAGCACCATTTAATTCATCCAACAATTCTTCCACTATTGGAATTGGAAATTTATCTACGATTGTCAAGCTATTAACAGCTCTATAGTCAATACAAAAACGCCAAGTGCCATCTCTTTTTTTAACCAAGAGAACCGGTGAAGAAAACAAACTCTGACTTGGTCTAATAATAGCCGATTGCAACATTTCCGCCATAAGTTTCTCAATTTCTTGTTTCTGAAAATGAGGGTGTCGATATGGCTTCACATTGACTGGAGAAACATTTGGCTTCAAATGGATTTGATGATCAATCGTCCGATTTGGAGGAAGCCCATCAGGAACTTGAAAAACTCCTCAAATTCAAGCAACAGATTGTAAATATCAGCAAAACTCGGCAACACTGCTAGATCAGGAAGTATTACTCTTGACTGTAAGCAGTAATAATGAGAAACCATGTTAAACTTTTCCATTTTCCTCAGCTGATGAAAATGAATTGGTGATGGTGAATGTGGCTTTCACCATTTAAAGTTACTAATTTCTGCTGCCATTCAAATTGCATAACAGAGTTTTTATAATCTGTAGTAATCAGTCCTAAGAGTTTTAACCATTGAACTCCTAAAACGATGTCTGTACCTTGTATTGGCAGAACAAAAAAATCAATGCAAAATTTTTTATTCTGAATTCTAACTTCCAACTAAGAACACAATCCGGTACAAGCGAGTTCTTCACCTCTACCAACCAGAACCTTGAAATGCTTTGAAGGTTGAACAATTAATTGCAATTGTTTAACCAAATGATCTTGAATGAAATTATGGGTAGACCCTCCATCAAATAAAATTTGCACCAACTTTCCTGCAATTGTTCTCATAAATCTTTTAGTACGAGGAAACTTTGACCAGCCAGAGCATGGAAACTAATGACAAGAATGTCTTCCTTATCAACTGCTGTATTTTCATTAACCAGAATATCCATAGAAGCAGCACCATCAGAATTACCACTGTCATCATCCGTTAACATTAACACAAACAATTTTGCTTTGCATTTATGATTACGACTAAACTTTTCATCACAATTATAACACAATCTTTTATCTCGTTGTTCCAACATTTCAGCAGCTGTAAGGCGTTTTACCAGAATATTGGAAGATTTAACATTCAAAGTATTCTGATTAGGTAGAATTTTCGGAGTGGGAAGCAACGGTGGAGCTGAAGTATTCAATCTAAAAGACTGTTGATACTAATTTTTATTAGAAAAATTTCTCTGTTCTTGATCATTCAATTTAGCCAAATTAATGGCTTGGTCTAAAGACTGTGGTTTCAACGCACGTACCTCATGGCGTATATCGTTTTGCAGACCAGGCTCGAAGCAACTTTGAAGAAAAGAAGATGAAACACCCACTGTTTGATTCATCAAGAACTCAAATCTGTTCTAAAAATCCAAAACAATTGACTTTTGAGTCAATTTGGAAAATTCACCTTGCAAGTCTCTGTATTCTGAAGGGCTAAATCTGTAACGACCCGGTTTTTCGTAACATTTTAAAAATATGCTAAAATTTAAAACTTTTATTAAACCACTAAAACCCTCTTTATTTAAAACTCTTTAAAAGAAATATCAAGTGTGTCTAATCGAACCGCTACTAATCCTTCGTTAAACTCATTATGAAAATCTAATTAATAAAATACGGAAATGTTATAAAATCTTTTATTTAAAATATAGCGAAAGCGTAAATTAATTTTATTTGAAAACGTGATGAAAGCGTAAAAATATTTTTTCTTTGAAAACGTAGCGTAAGCATAAATAATGCATTTATAAATATTTGAAAACGTTACTTTATGTTTTATAATTGCTCTTCTCTGTTACTCTTTACATTAATTAGTCTAACCAGTCACAAATCTCGCCCGTGCAAATCCTTCATCAGCTGCTCCTAGATCTGTTTGTCATTTTTCCTACATCACAAGACATAAGCTATTAACATAATGCTCAGTAAGTGATAATCCCTATCATGCAATAATACTACATGCAATTTCAGTTCTTGTCTTTTTCTTATCTTCTTATCTTTTACGTTTTAATCATAGTTTTTTGTCATTTTCTTCTTTTTATCCTTTACATTTAAATCATCATTTTCGTCTATTTCTCCTTATTTTTGTCTTTTGCGTCTTAAATATTATCTTTTATTGGTCGTTCTTTTCATCGTTGACCTCCGATATAGCAGCGATGACATAATCCGAAAGTCTGCTAATCATTGATCGTTTGTCCCAGCATAATCTAGGGACCTTGCAACAATATGAGCAGCAATGACATAATCTGAAAGCTTGCTAGCGATGATGGCATAATCCGAAAGCTCGCTAGCGGTCGTGCCACAAAGGCTTAAAACGGCCTCGCGTTGTATCGTTGCCTTTTTCTTTTCTTTACTTTAATTGCATTAGTTATTTCTCATTTATCTTTACTTTTTTATGGCTTATTATTCATTCGTTATCTGTTTCTTCATTCGTCATTTGTTTCTTCGTTCGTAATTTGTTTCCTCGTTCGTTATAACTTTTTATGATTTATTATTCGTTCGTTATCGGTTTCTTTGTTCGTAATTTGTTTCTTTGTTCGCTATTTATTTCTTCGTTCACTTAATTACTTTTTATGGCTTATGATGCGTCCATTATTTGTATTTGTTTCGTTTGATGCTCGTGAATGCATGCAAATTTCTGAAAGCATAAATAAACATCGAAACGTGCTGTAAAAGCAATAAACAACGAAACATGCAAATAATAACTGTAAGCATGGTTTTAAAAATAGTAAACAACGAAACATGTTAGTAAAGCAGTAAACAACGAAACGTGCATTTAAAGCTGTAGACATGCTTGGAAAACGTTAAACAACGAAACATGTTGTCAAAAACTGTAAACAACGAAACATGCTATTAAAGCGATAAACAACGAAACGTGCTATAAAGCAGTAAACAACGAAACGTGCAATTAAAACTGTAAACATGCTTGAAAAGCGATAAGCAACGAAACATGCTTCTCCTATTCTTGTGATGTAGGGTCCAAAGACCAAAACACATGCATATCACTTACCTCAATTGCTTAAAGCATTCAACGCTTATTCGTTATCCTTTTTCTTCTCTTTTAGTACCTTCATAATTAAAAACATTCATTCATTAATAAAATCAATTAATCTACTTATTAGTCTCAACGTCTTTTCTATTCTAATTCTTTGTTACTTAATAAAATCTTCACATTCATTCCCAATTATCGTCATATATTCGTCCAAACGATAACCAACAATATAAAACTTCCAACATTCATCAATGCCAAACAACCGATTGACATTTCCAACTTCATTCCCAGTAGAACCTCTTCTATAACTATACAACTCAATAATCAGGCAAGAAATAAATCACAAAACATTGATAACAACTTTGGTATTTAACAGATTTCTACTAATTTGATAAACAGTTTCATTTCAAGCATTATCCGTAACCCAAAACATTAATTCAAACAAAAGCAGGGTATATAATTTAACAGAGATCATAGCTTCACTATTAACAATAAATTGCAGAGAGCATTCATCCCAAATATTCTTCCACCAAATCCAACAACAGAGAATATATCCAGTCCATAGAGAGCATATATCCAATAATTCATTACTCTTTATCCTTTATAATTATCCTAGTAAAATTCATAACAAAGGACCTGAAATCCATAACAGCACAGGGCACTCAACCAACATTTTGTCTTCATCCAGTATTCAACCATACAGAAAAGAAACTGTGCATAATTCTTCCTCACTGATCGAAATGGAGTACCACCAAACAATTCACTTTTACTGGCATATATCTCCATAGTTCAACAACAATCAACAAACAGAATAGTAAACAATAGGGAGTTTAATTCCATAAATCCTATAAAGATCCATAATCATGCTCATCATTCAAGTAACCCAGCAGAGAATAAACCTATTACAATAACAGAATAAACCAATTTACTATAGGACCCGAGAGCTTTCCCTTTCTTATGCTTCTTCTTCTTCTCTTTCTTCACAGTTCTCGGCTGTTAATAACCAAAGAGAGAGCTCTCTGCCTGTCACTCATTTCAATTTCCTCTGGGCCTCTAGCTCTCACCCATGAGTCCATTTATTTCTCTTCCTCCCGACAGTTTCGTTGACAGCCTTATCACTTCTCTTTTGCGCATCATCAAGAGGCTGTCTCTCTCTTTAATTCTTCAACCAATTCCAGCAAGGTGTGCTCCCCATCGTGTGTCGGCAGAGCACAAATTACTCAGACCGGTTCAGTGCAGAATCAATAGGACCGAACCGTTTGCAAACCGCTAGCCATCAGCCAAAGCTCCCCTGCCATCACACCCTGCCAACGCCCGAACGGATCCCTGCCAATCGAGGAATCGACTGGCTAACCTCAAACCGACGTCGAAATCACTGCCCGAACTCGCGCTTGTGATTGGCCGAACAAACCCGTGCCCTAGCTGCACACGGTTCGTGTCCACGGTCGCCGCACTGGCAACCAGCAACCCGCACACCAGGACGGAGTCGCACGCCGGACCCGAGTCCGCTCACCGTCGCCGTCTCATCGTTCGGTCTCCATCTCCCGATCTCTCGAGCACTCTCTCCCTCGTCAACTCCCTCTCTCGATTTCTCCCTCTTTTTGAACCAAGTGGCTGAAGCCAAAAACGAAAACTAAATTCCCCTTTATTTGATTTTGAACCGGACTAAACCAGAGAATCGGGCCATGAACCAAGCCAGTTCTTACCTCTAATCCCAATAATTTTCTTTTATTTCTTATTACAAAATTAACATGTACTTATCTCCAATTAATTTCCTTCGATATTCACTCTCTACGTTTTTAAATTCTTAATCCAACAAATCCAATAAATCTCATTTTATTCTTCTTAATATAACTATCCAATAAATTACTTCTCACAAATAAATCATTCTTTAATAATTTAATTAAGTCTTTCATTTAGTTAAATTCTCCTCAACCCAATTCCAATTCCCGATTTATTCCAAATATCGCTTGATGACAATTGAAAATTACGTCTTTAGTAATACCCTAATAATTATCCAATTAATCCAAATATCCCAAATTAATTTTCAATGATCTTTATTAAATTTCAATATAAAACGTCGGGGTATTACAAAATCTTACCAACAAAGCCTGCAAAAAATCATGCCACGTACTGATGCGGCCATTTCTATGCATCCATTGAAACCATTGCAACACAGTTCCATCCAAATGAAACGAAGCTATATTCAATCATTGAGCATTATCTAGTTCATGAAAATCCAAGAAGCATTCGGCTTTAAAAACCCAACCATTCGGATCCTCACCATTGAATCTAGGAATATCCAATTTCAAAGATCGAATCGGTTTTTATTGAGTCTATGTGCTCATTTGTTGAAAAGTTCAACTGATTTAACACTTAATCCCAACTCTTACTATCATGTCTACCCTTTATTTACCCGTTTGTAATCTCTTATTTTTTCTTACACTTTTATCTTTTACGCTTTAACTTATTGGTATATTTTGCTTTTTCCGTCACTTTGTATCATTGCCGTTTTCTTTTCTTTAATTTACTTTTCTTTTCATTTCTTTTACTTTGTTCCTATGTCGGGCGTGACAAACAGGACCACATAAACCTTTATCTTTTCTTTATCTTTTATTCTTGTATCGGGCTTGTCCTATCGAACTACAAGAACTTTTATCTTTCTTTAATCGTTCGTTCATGTTTCTTCTTGTTTTCCGTTTTTCCTTTCTTTAATTCACTTTTACCATTTACTGTTTTAGTTCACTTTTTGTTCGCTTTTTATAATTTGTCAATTCACTCTTGTTGATCGTGATTCGTTCGTCGTGTATATTGGACATTGTGCATACTCAACCTAAGTGGCCTCGCTTAATTATCTAACTTCGTTTAACCCTAAGTTCCTTCCACTTAGTCTATCGTTCCTATTTCCAAAAATTTGGACAGAATCTCCCTTATTTTTAGACTCCCCCAAAGCTAAACATCCTACATAAAAACTCCAAACAGTTATAGTATCCTCTATCCTTACCATCATCCTACTAACTCGTTCCTTACTTCTAACGTCATTATCAAAAATAAATATGCGCAACTAAGGAAAACAAGTAAAGCGATTAAATTAAAGTATGATTCGATTAAAGTACAAAGCGATTTAATTAAAGTACTTACAGTCGATGAAAGATTTCCAGGTCGAGGCTTATGCTGGTAGGCAGACTATAGAATCAGTTTGAATTTTACAAAAATCGTTTTAGCACAAGTGAGAGACTTGGTTTTAAAAACGATCATCAGAGCAGTGTACAAAAATCATTTTTTTTTAACCTTTGGCTCTGATACCGATTGTAACTACCCGAATTTTCATACATTTAAAAATGTATTAAATTTTAAGAAAAACGTACCAGAGTGCAAACCGGGCCGTTAAGAACACTTAAAACGTTGCAAAAATTAAAAAAAAAACATTTACGAAATCGTGAATTTAAAGAAAATAAACTAAACATTTAATTACAATTTAAGAAAAAGAAAACTGAATTTAATTACAAATCAACTATCTTTCACTTTACATAGTCTGGCCAACCACAAGCTCACACGTGAAATCCCTCATCAACTGCTTCTTCACTTGCTCGACGAATCCGCGCGTACGTGCACCTACACCACAAGTAAGGCGTGAGCCTAAAGGCCCGGTAAGAAAATGGGTTTATGCGAGATGATATGCCTCTCTTTAATTATTTGGAATAGGTCCGCCCCAAGCCAATCTTTTAATTACATATATTAGGCATAGTTACGTATTTTAGAAATAACTCGTACATGGAGCATGGAGTTTAAGGAATCCTATGATTTCTAACTAATTACGCTAATTAGTCTTGTGATCCTAACAAGGGGAAAGATTAGTGTTTTTCCTCGCTCAAGGCGTGTGGCCACCCCGTAGTGGTGTTCCTAATTGTTTATATCATCATGAGACTATTCTAAAGACACATATGACATACGAGAAATTTCATGTACAAACTATATCGAACATAGCAATGCAAGACAATAACCTACATTCCAAACCAATAGTTAAATCCAAACAATACATTGAGAACAATAAAATGTTGGGAAGTTTATAACCTACATTTATTCACATGTTTATATTAATTAAATTGTTTACATGTTTGGTTAATAGTTAAACTTAATTAATAGCACAATTAATTGACAACAAGTAATAAAGAGAAATAACAGTTCATATGTACTTTTCATATCATTCATCATTCACTATCTAAGCATTTATGGTCTTGGTTTCTATTAAGCAACACATTTATAGTAAGGAACAATAAACTACAGTATACCAACAACAAGGAAACATAATCACATAACAATTCATCCAGCAAGGAAATCCATGGACTACACCAAGAAAATAATAGAAAATACTACGGAATACTAACAGTAGGAAACTATGCAGTAAACATTTACTTTTCATGCATTTAAACATTCATCCCCACCTTAGACATTAACATTCATTATTTCTTCATTTACTAAGCCTTTGTATCACTCAAAAATGAAACAGAGCACACCAACAAAATAAGGAAAGTATTACAACACTTAAAAAAAGAATTACATAACACAATAAGGACAATAGGAAATCATCCAAGAGAACTACCATCTAATCGACAACTATTTAATACTAGTAGTAAGTAAGCATACAAATATCATCTAAAATCGGCTAACATTATCTAACAGCTAACATTAAGGAAATTAACATCAACTCACACACCCAGCATCACTTATTAGAGAACTAACAGCACACTTAATAACATAGCAGTGAAACCTACAACGATGGACATATCACAAAGCAACCCAAACCTATTGCAAGTTCATATAATCAGTTAAGGAAATTATCTACTAATCTTCAACCAATATTATACATGGACAGCGAAGCATGAAAGTGTATAGAGCATCAAACATAGAAAACTTACTGAGCAATTATCACTAACAATTCAGAGAAGTAGTTCATCTAAGCAGAGAAACATACGTTGTAACCAAGCATAGCAAGACATACAGAATAGCCTAGAAAAAACACACAGACTCTACAACTCACGCACACACTTGCGGTGTAGGGCCTCCACATGGCCAAGACACACCCAAGTCTTACCGAATGAAGAACACACAAGCAGGGACAGCAACTCCACGGCTCACGTAGCAGCAGCTCCAGCTCCTGGACATGGACAGCAGCTCACGGTTCAGCTCTTTCAGCACACCAGAGAGTTCCACTCAGCCATCACCCTTCTTGTAAACTCTATCACCCGTTGAAAATAAACAAAATTGTAATTTGAAATGTTTAACCATCCGAGGCAGTTATCCCATGATATCAGTGATGGAAGCTGATTTTTCGGATTGGACTCTCCACGCCTCTGCCATCAGCTTCCAACTAAACTGCGAGGCAAGAATTAAAGGATGGACTAGTTCGGTCCAAACCAGAATCTGCCCAACTAATCCACTCGAACCGTCAGTTTCAGCCCATCAACCTGAGGCGTCGCTCGCTGCCATCCCAACCCCGGAAATCGATCTGTGCCAACGCCCAATCAATAGAAAGCAAAGAAGGAAGAAGAATCAGTTGAACCTACCTCGAATTGACGTTGGAATTCGCCGCCAGCTGAAGTTCCGATCCAGAGCCCTAAACACTCGTGACCGTTGCTCGCCGTTCGCCGGACCACTCACACGCCAGGAGTCGGCCATGCGTCGCCAGCCACCACCTCAAACGCTAGAGCCCGAGCTATCGCCTCGCTCGTTCGCTCTCCACGATCCTGATCTCTCTCCCTTGTCTCTTCACTCTTTCTCTCGTCTGGTCTCTCACTAGAATGGCTTGAAGGCCATTCTTAATTTCACACAAACCGGTTCACAATGAGTGAACCGGTTCACCCACCTCATTTCTTCTTTAATTTCATTAATGTAATTTAAATTAAGTAAATTCATTAAAATAATTTAAATTCATTATAATTTAAAAAATATTTATTTTAATTACAGTAAATTCCATTAAATCTTAATAAATGGAAATTTTTATGAATACGTCCTTCATAATACCCCGATAAAATAATTATCCACTTAAAAAAAATCAGGGTGTACATCATCACCAGAAGCTCTTGGTCTCTCTTTCTCCTCTAGAGAGTACTCTGTCTCTTCTTCTTCTTCTCTTCTATCTTTTTACCTCACAAGCTTTCCTTATAAGTTTCACGTATATCCCCATAATCCTCACCTAACACCTCTTATCCACTGCCATCTATAGAGGAGGAGGACATGGAGAAATCACAGAAGAAATCACACCTTGGGATTCACAGTTTTGTCAAAAATTAGTGGGACCGATCGACATTGTTGTCGATCGCAAATTCTTGGTTGACAAAAGGATGTCAGCCACTCTCACGCTGATATCCATTTTTTGCAATTTTCCGTGGGACCGGTCGATACCCCAATCGACTGATAATTCTGGGTCGATATCACTATCGACCGGTGTAACATGATTTCTGATTCATCTGGTTGACAATACTTAACCGCTCCATCGAGTGATCCTAGACCAAAAACCCAAGATGCAATCTGTAATATATTTCGGTCGATTTGCTCGACCGCAAAACCTGGGAGCAATTTGTAATATTTAACGGTCAATCATTTAATCGATCGATTTCTCCACAGTCGATTGAAAACGCCAATTAACACTTCCCTCAACAATTTATACTTTAATCATTAACCAAAACCCACATTTAACAAATTCTAATAATCCCATCAATTAAATATTCAAAAATTATCCAAATAATCCTATCACATCTAATTAAGTTCTCAATTATCCCTACTTAATTTCGTTACGGAAAATCGGGGTATTACATTCCATAATAAAATCATCCCGACATCTCCAACTATTTACAACTATTATTATTCTTCGTCCCAACTTAGTTTTGGGTATTACAACCTAAGCATCTAGTAAATACAGTCAACATACAACCTTAACTCTTGAGATGTAGGCCCTTTCGGGCAAAACACATGCAACCTGGAGTCCTTAGCATGGTAGCACTTAACGTTGTTCTTCACAAAACCTATTCAAAATTAAACATATGAAATCATTAATAATAATTCTCCAACCAATATGCAAGACAATATTCCATAAATTATTTCCTAAATTTATCACTTCACCCTTGCTAAAAAGTCCTTCCAAAATCTAACACTAGCATAATTTCCAAATTTATCCAACAGATTATCACTTTCATCAAAATCATCCATCAACAAGGTATTCAACACTTGCTTATAAAACCACCACAGCCAACGGAATCTTAACCAATATCTTCCAACAATTTCACAGCAGAGAGCAACATGAAATCTACAAGGTCTATCTATCGAAACCTTAATTGATAGAGTCATAATTCATCAACCTTAATCATCCTAACGGTATTCCAATTCTCCAAAATAACATGAGTATATTATAAAACTCATTCATATGCAGTAACCAATAGGAAAAACAATAGTCAGAATTATCAAACCAAAGTATTCTTCAGAAGCCGTAACAATAAACATGGCTATTACAGGCATATCCATCAAAACAGTGCATAAACTAAACTCACTATCCCCAGCATAGATATCCATATTATCCCAAAATAGCAACCAAGTTGTAGAATAACCAAACAAAACAATATCTCGGTAGTATACTAAAACCAATAAGCATTCCTTATAGCATGTTTTCATCAAAGCAGAATCTTTAAAACATGGCAGAAACCAAATCAACAGAATATCTCTTTCATCACAATCATTCAATAGAGAATAAACTGGGGAGAAACTATTATCTGTAAAACCCGAGAAGCAGAAGACTCAAACTCCGGAGACTCTTTTCCAAGTTCACCCATGTTTTCTCACAACTTTCTCACTATCGTTTTCTCTCTGTAAAACTCCAAAGACTCCTCCTTTCCTCACAGTTTTCGCGCTTTGAAAATTCCGTTTCCCTTCATCTCTTTTGCAGCAGTATACTCTCTCTCTCGGTCACCTTCTCCTTAACCTTCTCACAAACTCTCATGACCGCTCGTCTTTTCCTTTCAAAAACTTCTCTCTTCTTTTTTGTCTAAACCTTCTTCTATATATACACCAAAACTCTAGAGGGCAACGAGGAGGCGTGATCCCAGCTTCCACATGATTTGTAACCCTCCAAACGTCGGTTACCATATTTTTGCAACCTATGGATTGCGTACCAGTTGATCACTTGATCAATGAGAACAACGTTGCAAAACTTCAATGTAGAAACTGTCATTTTTTGGTCAATCGTATTGCCCGTGAGTTCATACACCACTACTATTACTACAGTCAATCATTTGATCAAGCGGTTCCTTCTTCACTAGACTTCACATTGAACATGCCATTTTCATGGTCGACCACTTCATGCGTTGCTAGTGTAATAATATTTGCCACTCACATAATTGATCAACCACCTCATCTAAAACTTCCCTTAACACTATATATATATTTTCACTTCTTCTTAAACACAGACACTAAACCATATTATTTCAAAAACCATCCACAATTATACGCAACTAAAATTTTGGGGTATTACAATGGGTCTCACACCTCGTGTGTGACTCTCTTTCTTTTATGTTCCATTTTTTTTTGTACATACAATCTATAGTGGAAGACTTTGTCATTATACATTTGAAATCCATAAATACATGTTTTGTATCTAATCTTTTTTTATCCTAGTCACAAGGTTTTTTTTTCTCAATTTAAAATCATCTTAAACATTTTATAAAAACAAGATCATTTTAAATTCAAAAGCAATTTAAACATTTCATCAAAACATATCACTTTAGCTTTTAACTCAAACCATTCACAGTTTATCAACAATCCATCTAAAATAAAAACATTTTTGATAATATGAAACTGTCACTCTTTTCATTCATTTAGCTCAGTTCACTATCCATCACATAAACAACACTTTAATCATAAAACCAAATATTAATTTCTATTCCAAAATTAAAAACCCCTTTTACATGCCAACCTCCTCCCATCAGTCTAATCGCATCAAGCCACGCTTCCACCTATCATAGTACTTACTCAATTCTGATATTGACCATATCAATCATTATATAGTATCCTATCTTGAGTTTTTACTACATCACAGAATTCATCTATAAGTCTAAAACTTCGTAAGTGACTAATTCCATTTTTTTTCTTACCATTTACATAATATATCTTGTACATGCATAATCATACATTCATTAAACTGTAATTTCCATCCATTTTTCATCATCAACATGATAGAACTGTACATGCAGAGCCATAAGCATACAAGAAAACATAAGACCTCTAAATTGTACCATGCATACAATCTGTACTCATGTAAAAACCGTATGCACCTTTGAGAAACGAAGGACTTACAAGGTTCCAAAATCGGACATTCCATAATTGAAATTGTAGAAAAATAAGGAAACTAAGGATTAAGTCGAGCAGCTCAACTGCCTAGTCAACCACTCTATCAACCGATTATCAGAGTTGCCACTGTCTTATTTTTAGATTGACTTACTCGACCACAGTGTCAACCGCTTAGTCGACCACAGCACCAGAAAACAGCCACCTTTGGTTGATTAATATACTTTAACAATTATCCTACTTCAACAATTATCCTACTTCTTCAACCAATCATTCAATACTTCTTTCACATATTTTACAAGTTATTTCTTTACCCATTCCGCTAGTACATCACAAACTCTCTCAGACCTCTCTTCCACACATCCAAACACATGTACATCCTTTTAAATATTGGACTTGGATGAGGGTGTAAGATCATGCCTATCTACCACCACCAACAATGCACTGCCAAGATTGGATATTCTAATCTCTTCTTCGTATGACCACGGTTGCTAGTATCATTCATCACCATCCCTTTCGTTTAGTTTCTAGGCTACATTCCTAGCCCTTCTGGTAAGACTCAAGGTAATGTTGAAATTTAAATCCTTCCCAACAGTGTCAATGATGGAAGGAACATCCCACGTGGACTGACTTTTGAACCTATCCAAATATTGATTTGCTACCCATTTGACAAAAGCGTGTCGACTTTCCATCTGTCGTGCATAAATGTGCACCTAGTTATAGCTCTTAATTTAAAACGTAAGTTCACATTTCATTTTTAAAGCTTGAAACTGCCAACTACATCCATCCTTGCACATGACAGTCAACCAATGATGTTTGCTTTTGATTAACTTTATCTTGTGCTCATTCTTCAAAGCATAATCAATCATTTCTTCTCTAATTTCGTTCAATGAACTATACTTCTTCACCAAATAGAGCTCCGAGGATGAACATTCTAGTTGAGGGGTGCATACTCTCTGCCCATTCATCATCTTTTGAGTCTTGTATTGAACGAAGCTCTGAGTTGCCAAGATCGAATGCACCTCTATACTAGCTTAGTGATAGAACACACGTTGCTCATTGGCCTCGACTGTCGAAATAGGATCCACCTTCATTCTGTAGTTAATTGATTCTTCAACAATGGATTGTACGACACTCATCGACGCCATTTGATGTGCAACACTCAAAAACTTTGCTATTCGATTGTGTTTAGGGATTTAGTGTTACTTGCACTCGCAGAGGACATCCTTCGCGATTATATAGGCAGAGTTGAACTGGTTCAAGTTCATGCAATGAATGAGGGATGTCCTTCGAGATGAAAAACGATGTCGTTTAGAGTTTAGAGAAGTCCCTCGAAAATAAAACGAACGTCCCTCGACTAAAGACGGATGTTCGTTGCAGCATGAACGATGTAAACTTTAGTCGAGGGACATCCGTTGTGAGACTAGGGACGTCTGTTATGGGTAGAATGACATAGTCTTAAGTTGAGCGACATCCATTTCTGTACAAGGGACGTCTGATATGAGAAGAGCGACGTCCGTTGTGGACTGAGGGACGTCCGTCTCAAGTGGATAGAGTCTACCTTGCATATGACCCCCTTCAACATTAACGCCTTTGGCGTCCATCCTAGTCATTCATTAAGATCAAGGGATGTCCGTCGCTCTATCCAACAACCATGAACGATCATTCGCGGCACCTTTGGGGGATGACCTAAATCCATCCTTACTGTCCATTCTGATTGAGAGACGTCCATCCCTCGATCCAACGGCCATCAACGATCATCCATGACACCTTTGGGGGATGGCCTAAATCCATCATCGCCGTCCATTCTGATCGAGAGACGTCTATCCATCAATCCAACGGCAGGATGGATGTCCCACGATAATTTACGTCCTTCGTTACTCTATATCATAAGTCTTGGACATCCCTCACGAGGGACATCCCTCGTTACTACCTAGGACATCTTCGTTTGACAGTTCTTGACGTTAACGAAACTGTGGTATTAACGTCGACGGATTTTGACGGGAAACATGATTGTGGGGTCGGCATCATTCTTTTTTCATAGTTCAGGGTTTTAGTTGTCTGTAATTTTTCTTTATGGTTTGACTCGTTTTTTCCAAACTAGAGGGTTTGTGATGTTAATATCTCATTGATAATTAATTTGGTAATTAATTGCCTAGTAATTAATTTGTATTACTAGACGAGTAAGATGTCTTTGCGGTAAGATTGCTTCAATTATTGCAATTGTAGCATAAATCTTAAATATAATTAGAATTGCAGAGAGTAATGTTTTGATATTGTTTGCGCTGTAATGTTTATTTCAACAAGTAACAGTGATGTTTGCGTCTTCCGTTTTACATAATTAAGTGTCTAAGTTGTTAGTGAAAAATTGTCTAGTTATTAGTTTGTTATACATCTCATAATTCAATGATTGTTTTATTAACTTTCCTATATTATAAATCATATATGATACATATTAAATTAATTAACTTAAATGTATGGTTCTGAAAAATTAAATATTAACCAATTTCAACGCGAGACAATTCTTTTTCACCGAATTAATTCATTTGATTTATTACCGCTATGTATTATTTAAATTCATCGATTTGATCATTTGAACAAAAATTTATATGTGAACCTAATATGACAAAGTAAGTCAAATATAAAAAATTTACACATATAATTTATCATATCACCCTTATATATAGCAGGTATTCCTTATATGTATAGCAGGTTTTCCTTATAGAGATTTATAGTTTATCCTACGTCCACCTTGAAACCTATGTTCTGTTTTATTGCACAATAAACAAACATTCATGAACTAAATAAAATAAAAGCCCAAGATCAGACCATATACCAGAAAATAATCAGTCAAACCACAGATTGGTTCTTGAGGGCGAGGGAGCTTCCCACTGCCTACGTGGAGTCCATGTCACTGCTGCTTACGTGGAAATAGTTTGGAAGACAGCGAGAAAGAGGCGTGGATGGATGAAACTGCTATTAGTTCTTTTGTTTACTTTTCTGTTTTCTTTGCTCTCCTCCTCCTTCTTCTTTGTAAATTCTTCCTTTCTCTTCTGTAATCTTCCTGTTCTATTGAAATACTGAGTTCAACCATAACACCAACAATGTCAATACAAGACTAGAGACAAATGAAGTTCATAAATAGATGTGAGCAATAAACAAGATCGAAAGAAAAGCAGGAAAAATTACAGATCAAGACAATGACGAAGTTCTTTCACAGCCAAACGACTTCCGAATTCCGACTGCCCAGAAGAATCTGATTCTCCTATTGATCACCGATCATCTTACCGATTGAGATCTCTATCAGATTCTCCTTCCGAAATCGGCTCTGGAATCGCTCATGTATCAGATTCTCCTTCCAAAATCGGCTCTGGAATCGTTCTCCTTCCGAAATCGGCTCTGGAATCGCTCGTGGGTCAGATTCTCCTTCCGAAATCGGCTCTGGAATCGCTCGTCGATCTGATTCTCTCTCCCTCCCTTGCTCGAGCTCTTGAGTGGAACGTTGTGAAAGATGGCATAATCGGATTGGTTGGAATTTCAGTTTAAACATATATTTTGAAGAGTAAATTACAAGTCAACTAGTATTATTGTATTTTTTTAAAAATAAAAAATGAGGAAAATGGGACGCGATGTGTTAGAAAGTGAGTCAGCGGATTAGGAAGGCTGTTCTTTGGAGACCATCTCCACCATCTTCCCCAAGAATCCTACCAAACCTTTTTTACTTCCATAAATCAAGACCCCATTTGAAGATTCTTATGCCCCTTATATTTTATTTATAGATGTTGTTAATAAAATTAAAATAAAAATAGATTATAACAATAATAATAATAAATTAAATATAAAATATATATATATTTTTTAAAATAAGGGAAGATATTTGTGAAGAGCATATTATATTAACCATCACATATTATATTAACCATCATTGTCACACCCGACCGAATGAGGAGTAACGCAGAAAATAACTTGAGTTATCCAACCAACCTGAAACTTTAAATATTTAATATAATAATGGAAGACTTTAAATAAAATTTTTATTATGGCTCTGTGAAATATGCAAACTCCAATCTTCTCCGAATAAATTTCAAATAAAATAATAAAAAAAATCTAAAAAGAAATATTTTGTGAACATGCTCCTACATTAGATCTTTCAAACTAGGATATGAAGGGCATGTCGTTGGGGTGAGTCGATTAAACTCAAAAGAAATAAAATTTTATGTTAAAAAAAAAAAGCAATGATTAAACATGCTTAGTCTAAATCATATTTTATAAAAAAAAATGAACAGAATGACACACGTCGAAAACAACACACTATAAATGTTGTACATAATTGAAAATAAACATTTGTTACACTCTTTTAAAATCTCAGTGAAAATAAAGTCATTTATGGTTAATTTCACTTGATTAATTACTATAAATATAAACACAATGTTATCAAAGAAAAAGAGGCGATAGCTTCTTTTATTTTTATCTTTCAATAACGGAAGCACTAAAATATTTAAGATGGGCAAAAACGTCATTAAAAAGAAATGCTAATAACGTAAATAAGTCAGCAACGGTGTCTCGTTCCGAAAGCAAGAGCCCATTTAAGCGCATTCCCATCGTCTCTCGTGTTCACAAAGAAAGACAGACGGGAAAATCCCTCTCCCTGCCCTCGATTTTCTGTCTCCTCTATCTAATCTAGAGAGAGAAAGAGATCAATGGGGGTTAGGAAGAGGAGATTCGCAGTGCTTCTGTGCGCGGAGGACTCGGAATATGTGAAGAAGAAGTACGGAGGGTACTTCGGGGTGTTCGTCAGAATGCTGGGCGGAGAAGACGAAGAATGGGAGGTATATAGGGTGGCTTCAGGCGACTTTCCAGAGGAAGAGGATTTGAACTCCTACGATGGCTTCGTGATCACCGGGAGCTGTAACGACGCCCACGGAGACGACGATTGGATCTGCGATCTAATGGATTTGTTGATCAAGTTGGACTCCATGGAGAAGAAAGTTCTGGGCATTTGCTTCGGACACCAGGTCGTTTTCTTCTCCCTCTCCCTCTTCTAATTCCCTTCTTCCTCAATTCTCTGTCCTCCAAAACGGCCGTGATGTCAAAATATAAAAGCATAACAGACGCGCCCGTGAAAGCCTCGTTCTTGCCTAACAACTGGTGAGAAATTTGGCGAGGTACGGACCTACGCACTGAAATTTCAGTGGTAGTGGTCCCTCAGCCATACACGTGTCCAGATGCGTACACGATCTAAACAAATATGACAATCTTTGAATGATCTTCACACACGTCATTCGGGGTGTGATATAATAATAGGAAAAGAGGACGGATGGATTCTTTGGCCCACGTCTTCTTCGCTGCGTAATATTGAAAATGAAATGGCTCCACTTGATGTATTCACTTTGACGTATGATTTTACCAAAATTGAAAAGGGTGTCTTCCATATTCATCTTGACTTCAGGCGTACTTTCTTTAGTGCTTACCTGAAATGGGCTGTCTTTGGAACGTGCTTCCAATTTGAGTAATTTTGTTTTCCATTTTTGACGTTTGGGTGCGTGAGTCCACTCATTGGTTCTAGAGAAAAAGAGAAAATGCTGGCTTTATGACGAGGGAATTTCTCTTTTATGAGTTGAAGTTAATGACAGGATGAGATGGGTGTTGGATCAGATTTTCAATCTTCCACTTGCAGCGCAGGTCTCTTTTTACTTGTGTTAGTGTTTTTTTATTAGTTTTGCCTCATTTATTAACACAAGCTGTGTTCTTGGATAGGACCACCCTGTCCGGTTGCTGTAATTCTCTGTTATTTTTTTGTTTGTTTTTGCGCTTCCCACTGCTTAACATCATACATATTATTTATCGGTTGTGATGATGTGTTTGGTGAGAGTGATTACGATAGGATTAGGATTGGACTTAACTTTTGGATCTTGTGGGTGTGTTTAGATACTGAGTCGAGCATTGGGAGGTAAGACTGGGCGAGCCGTCTCAGGGTGGGACATTGGGATCGCAACCGTACACATGTCGCCATCTTTGAAGCTCGTCTCATCTCTCAAAATCCCATCTTCTCTCTCTGTGATCGAATGCCATCGCGATGAGGTCTGGGAACTTCCTGCCAGGGCTGAGCTGATCGGATGGTCGGACAAGACCAGGGTCGAAATGTTTAAGTACGGGGACCACATAATGGGAATCCAGGGCCACCCTGAATACACCAAGGACATTCTCCTCCACCTCATTGATCGACTTGTTCAACGCACCTACATCACGGTATATGTACTTCCAATTACATCAAAGCAAACGAGTAAAATCAAACAAACCAACAAACTCGAAATGCTTTATCGTTGCATTCATTTTGGTGTAGGATGCTCATGGGGAGGATTTAAAGGCTAAAGTGGAAGAAGGTGAGCCAGATAGGGAGGCATGGAAGAAGATTTGCATTGACTTTCTCAAGGGTGGGTTTTGATCTTAGTAACATATGCAGCTAAATGTGGACTCAATTGAGAAGTCAAAACTGTAAATAGGAAGGGGTGTGATTATGAGGAGATATAGGTAAGTTTGTTATAATGTTATTTATTGTTGATCCCACGCCAGCCTTTGCATTTGGAAGTAATGTTAGCTGAATTAATGTGGATTCAGCTCTCAGTTGAGTAGATGATTCGGGCAACTTCATGATATAATTGCCCTTAAATTTACGAAGAGTAAATGAATCTAAATAAAATAATAACTTGTAAAAATATAAAAAAAATTGTACAATAATAAATTTCACGTGAAAAATTCACAATAAAGTACTTGAAGTAGGTTTATTTCATGTGTGAATTTTTGATTAGGTAATCAAATCGATGGATTGGATCAAAATGTTTGTGAATGTTGAGGGAGGCCCGTGAAGGTTGAGGGTGTAACGACCCGGTTTTTCGTAATTCCTTGAAAATGCAAGAAATTTAAAATTTTCAAAAGAATCATTTATAAAACGAAATCAGAGTGCGACGTTAAATCGTACCGCTACTAACTCTTCTTTAAACTCGTTGTGAAAACCAATTAATTAAATGCGGAAGCATTAAGAAATCATTTGTTTAAAGCATTGCGGAAGCGTAAATAATTTAAACGAAGGAAACTAAACGTTTAATTACAATCTAGAAAAAACTTAATTTAATTACAACTGTTTATCTTTTACCCTCGTTATGCCTAGCCAGCCACGGACTCCCTCGTGCGTGTAAATCCATCATCTCTGCTTTGATATTTGTTCGTCTTTTCGCTACTCCTAAGTCTGTGCATTTATACCACGTACAAGTACCTACATCTACACCACAAGTAACTATAAACCCAAAGGCTTAGTAAGGAAAAAAGGTTTAATGCAATATGGATGTCACTCTTTAGTCCATTTTGGAATGAGTGCCACTCAAACCAATCCTTTCATTAAGTCATTTACCCATTTATTACTTTACTTTAATCCATTCATTTTGCTACTTGTACTTCGAGGTGGAGATTGGAGGATTTCCTTTAGGATGGAATAGTACTCGGATCTAACATTTTACTTGCAACTAGAACTCTCGTATCCTAAGAGGGAGTGGCTTCGGCTGGTTGCAGACTAGATCGGCTACCCATCTGCCCACCAACTCCCGTTTTTATCGTTTTCTTTTCCAGTTCCTGTGTCGGGCTAAGCTACCGGTACCACAGAAACCTTTATTATCATTTTCTTTTCCAGTTCCTATGTCGGGCTAAGTTACCAGTACTACAGAAACCTTTATTTTCTTAATGTTTTTACCCATTTTTGTCATTTATTGTCACTCATGCATGTGTGAGTACCACCACCAAGGTGACACTTTCTATTAGTTTCTATTAACATGATGCATGACCATACATTCTCAACCTAACATGATGCATGATACTTTATATCATAGCGTTCATAATAATTGAAGTATGCAGTAACTAAAATTAAAAGCGCAAATAAACGAAATTAAAGTAGTAACTGTAATTGAAATTGCGCATAGAATGAATAACAATAATTGAAAGCACACAACAATTATAATTAAAGTACATAGCAGAGAACAATTATAAAAGCAACGAACATTAAAGGAAATAAATAACGAATCATGAAACAATATGGAAATCAAGTACAACATGCTTGGAACATATGGAAATCAAGTACAACATGCTTGGAACGTACAGAACATAACAAGAAAAAAAACCAAAGTAGGAACATGTTATCGATTTACATGCTGGTTATCCTAGTAAATTTTTTAGTCCATTTACATGCTTCCTACACATAAGTGATCATTCTAATTAGTTATCCTAGGTGATTTACATGCTCCAGAAGGGTTTCAATTACATGCTTTTACGCTAGTTGGTTGATTTGACATGCTCAAGGGAATTTAACATATGTATGATACTATCGATTTACCAAAAAACTTAACCTAGTTACTAACTAAGCATGGCATGACTAGATTCATTAACATGCTAATATTATTCATTGGTTACATGCTCACAATTTTGTTACATGTTTTTATCCTAAGTAACTAATCATGCTTAGATTTAATAGAAATAACCTGCTGAGGATGATTAATTGTGAACAACGTCATAAGCAATATCAAGAAAACAATAACAAAGGAATTATAAAACATACATTCACATAATAAATGAAACCCTTGGGACCCTTAACTCATTTTCGTTTAATTCATTCTCTTTTCATCTTCTTTATTATTCTACTCTCTAATAAAGTAAAGTGGTAAAGGAAATTGCAGCACAAGACAATATAACTACATTAAAGGGAATTACGGTAAAGAGAAATGCACAGAATATTAACAAGGAAGAATAGCCTATTAATATTAACCTAGTTCATTACATGCTCAAGTAGAGTTATCATTTAGTTAGTTGTATAAATTAATTTGCATGCTCAAGAAGATAGGATAATTATTCTAGTAGAATCATGCTTATAAGTCTAGCTAATTAAACATGCTTAAGTAAGCAAACGTGCTAATTGTTCTAGTTAAGTTGATAAATTAATATGCTTGCTTAGTTAATCATTCTATTTAGTTAACTACTCTAATTAATTGTCATACATCAAGAATTGATTAAGTTACTTAAACATGCTTCACTAGTTAATATTAACATGCTCATCTAGTTAGTTAGTTTAACATGTTCAAGAGTTAGTTATTCATTAAACAACTAGTTACTTAACTTGTTCAATTAATTAGTTAGTTGCTCTAATTATTTATCATGCTCAAGCCTAGTTAGAATTATTATTAACATGAGGACCCGAGAGCACCTCTAGAGACCTTCCTTTTCGTGCTTCACAATTTCCCTCGGTAGAAACCAAATTCAGAACCAACACGATCCCAACAGAGCGTACTCATCATCAACATGCATGCAACAATAATCTCCATAAAATTCAAAGCATAATCCCTAACATAATCCATAAAGGAAACAAGGAGAAAATCCTTACCGGAAGCACAACAGAGAATAGCAGGCAACAATTTCTCACCCGAAGCTCCTTTCTTCCCTTTACTGCCGCTCTCTCACCCTCTCATCTTCTCTCTTCTTTGCTCTGCTTGTTTCTTTACTCCAGAGAATCCTCGAAACACAGAGAGCTTTCTCTGCTTTCACTTCACAGCTCTCGGCCGCTTCTCCAAAGAAAACTTCTCACAAGCTCTCCCTTTATCTTTCTTCTATCTGTTGAGAGGTGTACATGGGAATCCTCATTTATCCTTACACATCACACCTAACTATTTTGAAGGATTAACATCTGTAAAAGAAAGGAGACATGGAGCAATCATAGACAATTTACTCCTTGGGATTTTCAATTATCTTCTCAGGTCGCAGAACCAATGGGACCGGTCGACATCCTGGTCGAGTGTCTAGTCGACTTGGCTATCAGCTGTTGCAACATAAAAATTCCATTATCTTGAAATGTTGTTATATCGGTCGACATGCACAGTTGACCAATATGTAGTATGTTCCTCCTCTTTCATGCTAGCCGCTGAGTCGACCTTGTAGGATCGATATACGCCTATAGGGGGGGGGGGGGGGTTGAATATAGCGTTTTAACTTTTTCGTGCGATATTTTGATCTCTAATTACCCTAAGTGATTTAATGCATATAATTAAAATATCGATAACAAATATATGCAATAATATAAAAAGTAAGGGTTAGAGAAATGCACACAATATTTGTTTACGCGGTTCGGCAAACTAGCCTACGTCTGCGCTCCAAGTTGCACTTGGAGATACACTATGTAATTGGCTTGCGGGTGCCAATAAACCGTTTACAAATTGACTACTAGATGGGGCGTCACCCTAGACTAATTCTTAGGTCGTCAACCTTAGACTCTTACGAGTCGTCACCCTAAATTTGACTATTGCGAGGCGTCACCCAAGTGTGATGAATTATAAGGGAATCACCCTTTACAATCAAGCACAATGTAATAGACTCGAAAATTAAATCGCAATCTATCTAATCCAAATTCTCCCAAAATAACTCGCAAGTTTAAGAGTGGGGAGAATTGGATTTACAATGCTATTAAAAGCTCACAATGAGTAGTATTCGAGTATTGATTTTGTCAGGGCTTCGCCTCGAATATTCGATTCATTCGTTGTGGAGAGCATAGAGTGATCCTCTATTTATACACACTGCCACTGCGGCTTCCGGACGACCTCAGCGTTCGCACCTATCGTCCGCACAACCGTTGCAAAAATGCCCATTGATAATATAGCCGTTGGACAGAAAATTCTGCACTTGCGGACGCCAATTCCATCGTTCGCTTCGTCCGCACAAATCCAGAACTGGACAGATTCAAAGTGGACGCCAATATTCGCGTTCGCACCGTCCGCACAGACTGGGTCTATCGTCCGCGACTACACACAAATGTTGGACGCCAAAACAGCATCCTCTTCTTCGCTTCCGTCCGCACAACTGAAGACATGCGGACGCCATTTCACGTCTGCCTCATCCGCGACCATCGTCCGCGTGTTCATCAAAATGGACAGAGGCAAAACGGATGATTGGAAATCTCGTCCGCGGCATCCACACTTCATAAACTGGCGTCCGCATTTCACTCCAAAACTGCCCTTGAATTATATTGAGTCCCTAAAAGATAGCCAACACTACATGAACTCAAATAGACATGTTAGCACACTTTAATACCCTCAACATGGGTATTTTTGATAAATTTGAGTATAAAAATAATTAATAAAAACGTTGAATACATTATCAATAAAAACACAATTAACCAACTTATTATTTTCATTACATTAAACCATTTGGTCAATTTGGTCATCATCAAAATAAAACTAAGCCTAACAAAAAGGCTAACAATCTCCCCCTTTTTGATGATGACAAAATCCTATAAGTTGGTTATACTAAAACCTAAGCATGTGCATCAAATATTGCATATTAAATTTATCCAATTAAGTCATGCAATTTAGCAACCAGTTAAGTCATGCAACATGCTACAAAAATACAACTTATTGATCAATTAAATTAACACACAATTTAGTCATCATCAAAATAAAACTTAGCCTACCAAAAAGGCTAACAATCTCCCCCTTTTTGATGATGACAAAATTCAATAAGTTGTTTACCCTAAAACTAAGCATTTGCATATAACTATTGCATATTAGAATTATCCAATTAAGTTATGCAATCTATACACCAATTTGATCCATGCAACATGCTATTCCAAGTTATACAACTCCCCATAAAATATATCACAACTTATATATCATTCTCCCCCTTTTTGTCATAATCAAAAAGTAATTCTATGGGAGGGGAGTCCTAATACAATCAAGAATAGTTATCAAAATATGCATTGAAGAAATTCTCCCCCTTAAACATTAACAACATGAGAATAATGAGGGAATAAGCATTAGAATTCAAAGATAATTGCAACAAATAATTCTATTGAAAACAAATTTCTCCCCCTCAATCAATGTGTTAATCCACAAATCAAACAAAGGAGGAAAATAAGTATTAACATTCAATATATAATTTAATTACTCCTAGAGCAACTATCAACAAGCTAAAAACTATCTCTCCTCTTAATCAATGAATCTAACCAAGAAGCAAACCATGGAGAGAAATATACATTCAATTGCAATTTGTGGTTAAAAGAAATATACCAATTGTAAATAACCACAATCACAAAGATTTAAAAAAAATTCTCCCTCTTTTCTATTAAGCAAAGAAATTCATTTGAGGGAACATAAGCATTAAAGTTCCATGAGTGATCAAGGATAAGGTACCAAATTAAGCAACCACAATCACAAAAAAAAATATCATCTCTCTTTGGCATTAAACATACATACCTATTTGAGAGATTTAGCATTCCAATTCTATTTGTGGTGTAAAATATGATACCAATTTGAAAAACCACCACTAGGAAATAGTCAATCAAAAATATTTTCCCTCTATTTGCACATTAAAAATATTCAATCAAAAATATTTTTATATAAGGGTATTATGCATTTAAGTTCAAACAATAAGCACAAAAAAAATGGGATTCAAGAAATAGATACCAAATGAAGGAAATAGAATCCTTTTAAGTTCAAGAATTGTAAACACATGTTCAAATTCAAACAAGTGATACCAATTTAAGAATTAAGGAATCAACAAAGAATACCAATTGAGAATTCACAATTTGAAGCAAAAAGTGATTTCTACCAATTAAGATTTATACCAATTGTAGATTCAAAGTATTGATACCAATTGTAAATTCAAAAGTGATTTCTAAGAGAGATACCAATGTGTTAAATCTAAATCAATTCAATTATCTCTCTCCCTATGTTATTAAAAAGAATCGATTGGGGATATACCACACATTTAAACTATTTGCTTCTCCCCCTTAGAGCAACAATAAAACAAATTTCATAAATTTCTCCCCCTATAAATTTATCAACTAGCACCTATGAGAGGATCCAAAAACTCAAGAGAACCATCCCAACAAAAAAATATATACCAATTGAAAAATAAATTCATGGATGAGTTCAACTTTTGGAAACAAATTTACTCCCCCTATCATTATGCACAAAGTCAAATAGTTGGGGAATCTAGATATGATACCAAATAAAAATCCAAAGAATATTATCCCAATTGTAGAGAAAATATGATTTCATTGATACCAAAACAAAAATAGTCTCATACATGATACCAATTAAAAAAATAAGTTCAATGATACAAAAATTTTGAACCAATACATAATTGTTAAAATTCAAACTCAAACAATGATTGATACAAATTTAAAGTTTTAAAGCATAGAGAAATTGATTATACCAATTTAAAGGTCTCAAAACAAAAATCATTATTGATACTCATTGATGAAATGAAATCTAATTTCAAATATACTAATTGATATATCTATCGTTCAAAGATATTCAAGTTAAAATTCATTCCTCTCCTTCTAAATTATTGCATACAATTTAAACATTGGGGATGAAAATTCAAGATAGATACCAATTGTAGAAATTTAAAAACAAAACAATTATTGATACCAATTTATATAGTTCAAACCAATGGTCATTATTGATATCAATTAGAAAATCAAAAACAAAACTTCTTCCCCTTTATAAATCTCAAAACAAAAAAAAAATATGTGGGGATTATATCAAGGTTTAAAGTTTAAGCACAAACAGAAGTAAATTTATCAAAAATTAAAAACCTTGTACAATTTTTCAAAAGCAAATCAAAGATCTCTAATCAAATTTAACATCTCTATTTTCTCCATGTACAAAATTTAATCCAAAGGAGAAACCAAGTTAGAAAAATCAAAACAAAAATCTCTAAACGATTTTATTTTCACCTTATATTTCATTATTAAATTTACAACTAATGGAGAAATCTCAAAGTTTAACCTAGTGAAAGTAAAATTTATATAAAAAACAACTTGAAAACTTTGAACAATTTTTAAAGGCTAATCAATGAGTGCTATACAAGTTTACTTTTCTCCCCCTATAGCATTAATCAATTTGAAAATCAAAGGAGAGTTATCAAAGTTACACCTAGCGGAAGCAAGTTTATCAAAACAAAAAAAATAAAATCAACATTTAAGACTAAGTCAATAACCTCCATACAAATTTATTTTCTCCTTTTTATCGAAAGACAAAAACAATCCAAAAAGGAAAACCAACAACTTAAAGTTGATATCCAACAATTCAATGTATATAATACTAGAAAGCCAATTGTTGGAAACCAAATCTCAAGCAACAAAACTAATCTAATACAAGAATTATGTAAAATTTGACTTTTAGATACCAATTGTAAAAGTTGATACAAATTTCAACCTATAGGCACTCTATCAATATCTTCCATTCTAAACTCAAAAATATCGAAAATAAGTTCAAAGCTACGTATTAAAGAATTTAAGTCAATTCAAATTAAGTCAAAAATAGAAAGTTAAATTAAGTCAATTTTAATAAAATGAACATTTGAAAACAAAATTAATTGATGTGTCTCCCTTGCTCTTACATTGATTAATACTAAGGGAGAGAAAAGTAATTTCTATACGAAATTACTTTTCTCTCCCTTAGTATTAATCAATGTAAGAGCAAGGGAGACACATCAAAGTGTACCTTAGCGGAAGCAAAATTTATCAAAGACCATAATTTAAAGACAACATTTTAAAGCAAGTCAATGATTTCAACACAATTCTATTTTCTCCCCCTATTTTGTTATTCAAATTCAATTCAAGGGAGAAATAGACTCAAAATAACAAAATTAAACATCCAACACTTTTTCAAAGATATGCAATTTAGAATCCAATTGTTGGAACTACATCATCAAAATACACATGGAATTAATAAGGTAAATTTCAACCTAGAAATAGCACAAGAGAATTCAATTAGAAGTTTGATCTTCTTATCTCCAAATCAAGAATTAAAGTCAAGATAAATCAATTTCAATCCCAATAAAGAAGAGAACAATATAATTGAATCAATCTATGCTTTAATCCCAAGAAAAATAGAGATTGAATCAATCGATAATATAATTCATTCTAATCAATCAAAATCTAATATTAATCCGAATCAAATTCCACATATAAATTCAATTATAACAAAAAAAAA
>CM039471.1:33116108-33169408 GCA_022433065.1 Begonia loranthoides | reverse complement strand
TATTTATGTTTTACGCAAAGTCCAGGTTTTTATTTTATTTTTGTTTCACGTGATGATGTGTTGTTGATTTACAGTGACCCTGTCAGTCGCCGCCAAGGATCACCTGGAGCTGGGGCGCTCCAACCTGTGCCCAGAAGAGTTGTGCGCATGGTACGTCTTTCATTTTGTTATATGTGTGTTCAATCATGTTCATGCAACTGTTAGGATCTCAGCGTTGTTTGCAGCCTGTGTCGGTCATGTCCTCGTTCAAGATATATGTCCAGACAAATACCCGTTACAACAAGGAGACGTGCGCAATTCTTGGGGGAAATTTGGAGGGTGAACATTACGTTGTCTCACATCTCATCTTTCCGGAACAAGAAGGGACGCCAAATACGGTGTGAACCCATCTTTGTATGTTAGTGTATAATCTATTATCTTACTACTCATCCGAACTTATATGCAGTGTATTGCGAGCAATGAAGAAGCCATATTGGCGTTTCATCAGTCAAAGAATCTATTGCAATTAGGGTGGATTCACGTAAGTCACCATGTCGTTTCTCCGAGCATGTTCTCTTGAGATGATCTTATAACTTGTTTACATTGCAGACACACCCAAAGCAAGGGTTGTTTATGTCCTCCGTTGACTTGCACACCCAATATGGGTACCAGCGATTGTTGTGGGAGTCCATCTCTATCATTGTAACTCCATCAGACAAAAAGACGTATGTACTGTCTCTTGTGTAAATTCTTAATCTTGCTTTCCACGTCACTAACAAACAATTATTAACTTTGCATTGCAGGCCGTACGGCATCTTCCGGCTTACGGAAGAAGGGATGTTGGTGATGTCCAGCTGCAGAAATGAAAAACACTTCCACGAGCACGAACGTGAAATCTTTAAGTATAAGGGTGAGTTATACGGTGCTGCAGACGGGGTTCTATTCGACCCGAACGGAAGTTGTCTTTTAGAGGATTTGCGCCCGCCTCAGCCACGGCCACCGCCCCGGTCCAGAAAGAAGGCGCCATAATATAGTTCGTTCAGTATTTTTGTAGTTTATGTTTAGTTTAATTTGTGTACATTTTCTTTTTGGTTGTAAATTATGTGTAGTTTAAGGATTTCTGTGGTTGATTATGTTTACTTTAATGTTTGTACATTCTGGAATTGCTGTGGAGTTTTGTGCAGGATGTATGAAAATGGCGTTGTGGGAGTAAAGTAATAGAGGAGGTTCTGGCAAAATTTTTTTTGGACACCTTGCATATAAACACTCATGACATTGAAATAACTTCATGAACTAAACTCTCTCGTTACAGAAATAATGTCACGCAATTCACCCTCGCTCGCAAGAGGCGGCGCGAAGAAGGCGGTGTCTCACGAGACACCGCGTAGAAGGCGGTGTCTTGCGAGACACCGCCTTCTACGCGGGGTGTCGAACGCGAGACACAGTACTGCCTTCTACGTGGTGTCTCTCGCGTTCGAGACACCGCTAAGAAGGCGGTGTCTCGCGAGACACCGAGTAGAACGCGGTGTGTCGAACGCGAGACACTGCCAAAAACGCGGTGTCTTCTCTGAAGACACCTACTCTACTCTTTTTAACTCTGTCTTCTCCAGTCAAATTGGCATATTCGAACGCATTTCGGAGTCTATTAAGTAACCCTAAAAATTCTTGAGAGCTTCAAAGAGCGATTAGCGAAGGTGAAAAATTTGTTCAGAAGCAAATGGCGAGTGAAGAGCCTGTTATCAATCGTCAACTTGAAGTGGGACCCACAATCACTTGTGCGCTCAATGAAAATGAGGTACGTCAAATTGGAAATGAAGATGCGATTGTTTTGCATTCCGTATCAATAACTCTACATGAGGAGGACAATGACGACCTCCGTTCTTTATGTGAATCAACTAGTGATGAAGACATGGACATGGCCGAGAGTAGGCCTAGACGTCCAACACAAGTAGAAGACAGATTCCCTGGATTGGGCCTAGGTAAAAAGTATAGTTCATTGAAGAAGATCAGAGAAGAAATTGTTGAGCATGCATTGACGAACGGGTATGGAATTAAATTCCCCCATAGTGATGCGCATCGACTGAGGGCTGCTTGCCAGGAAGGCTGCCCGTGGCGGTTGCACGCCTCACAACTAAAAGATGAGATGACCTTCCAAATAAAATTTTACAATGACATTCACACATGCTCGAGAAAGATGGAAAGTCGTCTTGCTACTGCCAAATGGGTTGCAACTCATTACTTAGACAGATTTAAAAGTCAGGCAGATTGGGACCTTCCGAACATAATTGAGACAGTGAGAAAGGACTTTAATGTCAATATTTCACTCATTCTTGCTAGAAGGGCAAGAAGTGCAGCCAAAAAAATTAACGAAGGTGATGGAAATGAGCAATATAAACTCATATGGTCGTATGCAGCGGAGATTCGGAGGTCTAATCCGAGGAGCTCCGTGCGTGTGGACCTCGATATGAGTGTATTTAAAAGAATGTACATGTGTTTGGCTGCATGCAAGACGGCTATGCTAACTTGTGGTAGATGACTTATTTGTTTGGACGGTTGCCATTTGAAGGGAGCCACTCCAGGCCAGTTGCTTACAGCTGTGACCATCGACGGGAATGATGGCATGTATCCAATTGCTGTAGCAGTGTTCGAAGCAGAAAATAGGAATTCATGGAGCTGGTTTCTAGAATTGTTGCTCGATGATCTAAACACTCCATCTGGCAATGGATGGACAATCATTTCCGACCGTCAAAAGGTGCGGTTCATTGCTTTTGCCTTATGTGTAAAAGTTATGCATTTTGTAGGAATATGACTAATATTATGAATGTTTACAAGGTCTAGTGCCAACTGTGAGCATGGTGGCAGGGCAAGCTGACCATCGATTTTGCATCCAACACCTGTATGCCAATTTCCAAAAACAATTTAAAGGCAGGTTGTTAAAGGATGCAATGTGGGCCGCATCTCGAGCTACTACTGTGAGACAATTTGAGAGAGAGATGGGTAAGTTATTTATGCTTGACAAGGCGGCCCACGAATACTTACGTGGAATAGTTGTGACATCCTGGGCCAAACATGCCTTCAGCTCCATCCCGAAATGCGACATAAGCCTTAACAATCTGAGTAAGTCATTCAACGCCTGCCTCCTACCAGCTCGGGACAAACCAATTCTTAGTATGTTCGAGATCATCCGGAAGGGCATCATGGGTAGGATTGTGAAAAAAAATGAAAAGTTGGCTCATTTGACGGACCTTTTGTGTCCAAAGATTAGCACTCGGCTCGCCAAACTACAACTTGTCGGGCGAAATTGGAGCCCCTAGTTTGCAGGAGCTTCCCAGTTTGAGGTCACTAATGGTAACGAACAGTACTCTGTCGATTTGGACAGGTGTACTTATACATGTTACCGGTGGGAGTTGAACGGCATCCCATGTGTCCATGCAGTCCCGTGCATTCACTTCATGAGGAGATCCCCTGAGGAGTTTGTGCATGCGTGCTATCATCGGGAAACATACATGGCGATGTACTCCCACTTTATCCGGCCCGTCAATGGACCGATCGAGTGGCAGCCGGTGACGAATCTTGATCCTATTATCCCACCGCCATTTAAAAGGCTTCCAGGAAGACTGCGCAAACGTAGAATACGGGATGTGGACGAGGCTCCAAGCCGGACAGTGCTGAGCAGAAGAAATGTGAACGTCACTTGTGGTCAGTGTGGGCGTGTTGCGCACAATTCTCGCACATGCGATGGTGGAGGTGAGTCAAGTGCCGGGGCTTGCAGAGGGCGAGGCAGAGGCAGGGGTGGCAGAGGCAGGTCAGAGGGAACATTTAACGGGTACAGAGTTCCTGAGACAGCCCTCGAGACAATTCCTGACCTAGTTCCTGAGACAGCTCCCGACAGAGTTCCTGACACGCAGGTGAGCCCTTTATCACATTTTCGTTTTCAATTGATGTTTGAAATATGCTAATTTCATTTGCATTGTGTTGTGCAGGAGTTTGATGCGCAAGGTCCACACACACAATCGTACACAAACGTGGACCTTAACCTTCCGTGACACAGAGGGAACACAATTGTTTTACAATTTCAGTTGATGGATAGTTGGATGTTATTTAATACTTGTCTACTTGTAATGATATTACGGTGAATAATAATGCACTGATGTTGATTGGGTTGAGTTTAAGGTGATTGGTAAGTTTTATGTTATGTAATTTCTAGGTATGGGTGTGGTTCTGGTAGGCTATTGTAAGGTTAAATTAGTTAAGTGTAAGATGTGTTAGTATGAAAATGTTTCTCTGTTACTTTACTCCCCCAACGCAATTCTCATACATTCAGTATCTTCACAAACATTTTTTATCAAGTATAAACTACAACGGACATCATTGAACTATAGATCAATTACAACGGGTGTGTTTTTTTACGCGGGGTCTGTTCGTCGAGTCGTGGGATCTGTTCGTCGCGGGTTCCTAGAATTTCAAGTGTTCTGGTCTTTTGCAAAAAAGACAGTGTCTGGTGCGAGACACCACGTTTTAACTTGTTAACGGAGAACAAAAAACGTAACTGCGATGTTTGCTTTGTGATTTTCCCATACGTCAGTGGTTAATTTGTTGAAAAAAATACCCTAGTGGTTGACTTGTCATTGACCACAAACTACGATGGTTGATTTGTCATTTACCCTAAAATTTACTATAAATTTATACGATAATAACCATGATAATTATTTTGTGTACCAAATGATGCATAAAAAATTTTGTATGAAATTTTTAAGCAACTCATGTTTATTTAATATAGTTTTTAGGGAAATTAACAAAACAATCACGGACTAAAGGGTCAATGACAAGTTAACCACTAAACAATTTCACTAACAAATAAAACACTCAAGTATGAAAAATAAACGATGCAAATATCGCTGTTAACTTATTGAAAGAAAAGTTTAATTTTAAAAAAAGGATAATGTTGAATTTGATCTACAATTATAATTTTACTTCAGTTTTATGGTAAAATAACAATAATTGAAGAAATCTTACTGCTCAGATGATGCCGAAAGCCCATAAATATTAAACAAAAAGGCCGAGTGCGTCCCACTATGAACCCTCTCAGAAATTCAACTCCTCATCAAGAAGCTCAAACATAGTTTTCTCATCGTCGAAAATAATTCTCACATTTTCCATTTTTCAAACATCTTATAGTGGTTCTCCCCTCCTGTAATACCCCAACTGCTTGTAATATAATTTAATAAGCATAATTAGAAAGTAATTAGGAGTATTTGAATTAATTGGATAATTTTTTGGGTATTACCAAGGACGTATTAAGTTGATTATAATTTATAGGAATTTATTGGAGAATAATTAAGATTAATTTGGAAGGGGGTATTTTATTGGGTCATTAAATTAAGCATGGAAAATTATCGAACGAGGAGCGGACGCCTTCCTTCGTCTGAAATCGCAATTCTGAAGGAGAATAATGGATTGAATCGGCTTGGTTCGGCTCAATCTGAAAATTAGTGGCTCGGTTTTTAGTTAAATACAGAAGGTGGAAATGAGATTAATTATAATTATTTGGAAATTAAGAATTTAGGGAATAATTAAAGTGAAAGATTAAATTAAGATGAGATTTGAATTATAAATTAAAGGGGAATTAATAGGTAAGGGTTAGGCTGAAACGGTTCATCATGAATCGGTCCAGTGTGTAGCAAATGAAAACAATGGCATGCGGCCATTTGTTTTGGACAGGGCAAAGCCGAGAATGAGAGAGAGAGCAGAGATGGAGAAGGGAGAGCGATGGCGAAGAGGAAGGAGACCGCAAGTGGGGGAGACAATGATGCAGCTTGGGTCGGGCTTGATGTGCGACTCTGGGCGTCGGGCTCTGCGTGCGACTCTAGGTTTCGCAACGCGGGGGTACCGGCATGATGGAAGCGGGATGCTGGGACTCGGGCGTCAGGATTCACGGGTTGAATTGGCAAAGCGCCGGGCCGAGGGACGGAAGGATAGCGATGGTGAGGCCGCGACCGACCTGATGCCCGGCGACAATGGAATGGCGATCGACGTGTGGGACGGGTCGATGGCTAGAGCTGGCGGTTCGGGTTGGAATCGACTGGATCTACTTATGGTGCGGTTCGAACCGGTCCATCCGTGGCTGGTTCTTGCTGTGATGAAATTGACAACTCGGACATGCGAAGGGGATAGCGTGATGGCAAGGCATGGCTCGTGGCAGGATAAGGGTGTTTGTCTAGTGGGTTGAATTGCAGAGGTGGGAGATGGCTTGGACAGAAATGCTCTCAGGTGAGCAATGGCCTAGAGAGAAAATGGAGACTGTGAGGGCAGTGAGCTTCTGGAGAAGTGAGGAGGAGAGTTGAAGTTCAGAGAAGAGGAGAGGTAGTGAGGATGTGTGGAGCTCTCAAGGGAGTTGATGGCCATGAGGTGAAGAAAATGACGGAGGTGAAGCTGCTTCTTGCCCTTGGGTCTTCATGGTCAAAATGATTCCTTCAAATTTCTTGTGTGTTTATGTGAAGAGTGGACTGTAGGGAATGACAAAAAAATGGGTGTGATATTTGTTGGACTATTGTCTGCTGTTGGTTATGCTTTGATTTGATTTTTGACGATAGTTTTAGGAAGAATAATGTTTTGCAATTGTTTTCGTTAATGACATGAAAGAGACATAACCTGTTGATGTGCTCTAGAATAAAAGTTTTAAATTGAATGCTTGGATTCATGGCCCCTGATTATGGTAGTTATAGTGGATAGGTTTTCTTGAATGTTGGGATTGTATACTCTGTAGGGATTTTGAATGGTGAAGTTGTGGTGGTTCATTGCTTGTTGAATGGGAATGAATTACTGCTTCGATGTTTAAATTATGTTGGGTTAATTATTACAAGTGGATTAAGCTATTAAGTTGGTATAGATGTGGATAGTACAAGTGATTTAGGAATTCAAAGAATATGTTTTGGTTAGATTAGAATGATTGTTAAAGAGTTGTTATTAATAAGTAAATGCTTTTAATTATGAAGGTATTGAAAAAGAAAAAGAATGATAAAGATTAAGTACGATGCGCGATAAATTTTTGAGGTAAGGATTGGGTAGAGTCGTTGGCCAGTGGAGGCCCTACCCACAAGTAGTGTCTGCGTGTTTCTTTGTTATTTTGTATTTTCTTTACTGCAAACTTATGTTCTGAAAAACTGCCTGGACACCGCAAACAAGTGCCTAGACGCCGCCCAGGCAAAACTGCCTGGACGCCGCTTGTTTGCAGTGTCCAGGCAGTTTTGCCTGGGTTAACTTGAGTGTGATGTTGGATTTGTCAATTTCTCATACGTTAGTGGTTAACTTGTTAGCAAATATACCACAGTGGTTGACTTGTCATTGACCAAAAACCACGATGGTTGATTTGTCATTTTCCCAATACTTTATATATATTGTAAATGTGAAATTAATTTAGCTTCGAACTTTCTTTGGTTCTTACAATACACTTTGTGACCAAACAAATTCCAAAGTTATTTAATTTTTAAAGATAATGATCATTATACAACACCATCAACCATTAATTCTAGCTGTGTTTGTTGCAACAATAAAACGACAACAACTTGGTGGCAAACAACTCAATACACGAACCAATCATGCATAGTTCACTGAAAATTGAATTGGATTATGGTTATTGGGACAAGTTCCATCATTACGCATGTAAGGTTTAATGTGATAACAAGATGGATTTTTTGTCTTACGCATGCAAGCATTCATAACAATGCATTTTGAGATACTAGGTTGATCAGTCGAGCATCAATCACTGTTCATGGGGTAAGAATGTACTCATTGGGGACAATATGGATTGTTAGTGGTCGAGAGTGTAATATGAATAGTCATATATGGAAACTTTGATGAGAGGGTGCTAGACAAGGGTCTGGGAGAGTGCGAGCACGGGGAAGACTACTCGCATTTAGAGTTGTACTTAGTTGTTCAGCAACATAATATAACTTAGTTTAAGTTTTTCAATTTTGAATAAGAAATCCGTTTTCACCCAAATTAGAAACCAATTCCAAATAAACATAACCATAATATGTAATTTTCCTAAAAATCTCTCCCAAAACTATGAAGAAATCTGATTTCTACATCATATTAGTTATCTTCTAGATAACTTAACATATTCAATCTGTTAAGAAATTTTGAAACTATTCGGATTTGATTGGACTCCCAGCTGAAAATTCCCTCTATAAATAGGAGTCGTGATGAGGGAGAAACCACTCACCTCTAAAGAACTCTTAGTCTCCCCATTGTCTCAGACCCTCGACTGTCGCACGCCGCCCAAAAGCAGTTGAGGTTCACCAAGGAAGCCAAAGCTCAATCTTTGGACGCCAGTACAAAATCTGACAAAGCTTCAACACTGCCCTAATGATCGATCGACAGATCAATCTCCTCAGCGAAGGTCTCCTCTCGGCCGAGCTATCCAAACAGTGGGAGATTTCATTATGAAGAACTTTCTCTCTTTAGACACGGAAAAACCTCAACGTCGGGAAAAATGATCCCTTTATATCACTCTCGCTCAATGAAGATAGAGAAGACCCGAGAAGAAGAAGAAGGTTTAGTTTTTTTAAGTTGGAGTTAAACTAGACCAGACCAATAACCTGAACCGGTCTAAACAAACTAAACCAGACTGGACCTGCCAACCAAACTAGACTAGACCCGCCAAACCAAATCAAACTAGATCCACCAAACTGGACCCAACTTTGTGAAATCGAATTTCTCTCAAATCACCGAAATCGATCCAAACTCAACTCTAGTCGATCTAGGATTATAACGATAAGGAATTTCTGTCCAATTTCTTTCATGAAATATTTTTTTCTAAGAAGAAATTTAACCACGATTAATCGTTTAGACAGAGAAGGTTATTCGAAAGCTCAAAAAAAATCTTTAAAACCTTATACTCACAGAATCTAGGTAAGTAAAGACACCAATTTTTAAACATTTTAGTCATCGGCTCTACATCACAAAGCGTAATATATAATTTATTTTCTACAATTAATTTCTATTATTTAAATTCTAGTATTTTAAATGCACACGCATGATTAGATATTGACATAGGATTAAAGAAAGATAAAATTGTAGGTCATTCTGTATGTAAGTATGAATACATGAATTTATTGGAATTGACAGAAAACATAATATACTATAAGATGACTAATGAAAGCCTGAACGCATGGAAATTATGAGATGACTAATAAAAATCTAAACGTATGGTAAAGCTGGAAAATAAGTTTTAATCAGTATGTAACTTTAAACATGCAAATTTGGTAATGCATAGAACTAATTCACATATGTACGTGTTTTTACTTATTGAGTATATCTTACCCTAGGTGAATTTTTAACTGAGAAAGAATTGAAACTAATCGAGAATATTCCAGAGGCAGACAAACATAAAGAAGAGGGTGATATCGAGTCAGAAGAATAATTTTCTGTTTAGTTTTCATATCGTTTTTTATAAGTAAATTCTGGTGTAATTTTTAAAAATATTGTGTTGTTTTTTTTATAAACTCATTTTGATGTTTTCATTAATATAGTGTTGAGAACTATTTGGTACTTGAGTAAATAAAATTTTAATTCCTTTTAGTATTTTAATGTGATTGTTTAATGAAGGTATTTTATTAAATGAAATTTATTTAATATTATAAGTAACAATGAATTAAATAAACACGACCTAATATTTAATGTTCAACTTTTTCCACTTAATTAATAAGAATTCTCAAATTTTAACTAGGATTTTTAATAAAATAATTTAACCTGATTTTTTAATTAATTTGGGAAAAAATTTTAAGGTTTGAAATTTTGAGGTAAAATGAATTTTTGAAGTGTTACAAAAATGCTAGATTAAACGACTCGATCTTCAAATAGAAACTCAACTTCCTCTTAAGTTATAGTCCATGGTTTGCAACATAAGTTTTAAAATCAAATTTAAAATCATAGATCACACAAAGTGGAGCGAGGTTCACTTAATAATCACAAAATATGAAATAATGCAAAAACAATAAAACTCCAAGATTATTGTGCATGAAATGAAAATGTGTCACACCAAGATATAGATTATACAAACTCAAATTTCAAAAGAAAAATAAAGCATGCTCTCACCAAAGAAAAAGAAATAATGATAGAAGGGAATGCAATGGAGGAACTCCAGGAAGCAGCTACTCTTGATCAATACGATTCTTTCCTGGGAAAAATAGGTAGTCTTTTAGGATGAACGACTGCTCTCAAGAGAGGTCCTACCACTATACCCAATGTATGAGAAAATTGGTTTTATCTTTTATTAGTAAAACACATAAGCTATCAAAATATGCATGCATAAATTTATATTTATAACATTTTACCATTTAACAAAAAGGGCACCATGAGCTATCAATGGGGCAACATAAAAAAAAGTGTTACATACTATAGCGTAACCATATAAAAAATAGTGTCTCCACCATTTTCCACAGAAAATAGTTGATGCACCATAGATTTGTATCAATATCATTTTTTTTATTATTTTATTTTTATTAGGATGAAGGACATCAATACAAGAAGATTTGAGGTCAAATCCTCAAAAAAGCCGGAGAGGCTGATGAAATATCAAATCAAAGATCAAAGAAGTTTTCAAATTGACTGAGAATCACAACAAGAAGATCTTGAAGAAAGAGAAAGATATTATCTCTTAAGATAGTATCTCTAAAAAGATCCACTTTTTTAGGATCTAGATCCACTTATTTAGATTATCTTTTATTTAGTTTTCTAATTTATGTTTGTAAATGGCTATATTAAGCCACCTAATTTATGTTTTAGATAGTTGTTGAATTTTGATAAAAGAAAGCTTTTGCTTTTCCGGAATTGGAGAGATCCTTTTCTTCCTTTGATGAGTGATATCCAAAAAACCCTTTGGTGAGTTATATCCAAAGTCCCTTTTGTGTAAGTTATATCACGAAAGAAATTTGCAACCGCATCCTCATCCAAGGAGGTGAGAAGCGTTGCGTTCATCCATCACATGCGGTGCATTCCATGCGCATCTGGTATCAGAGCTAAAATGTACTACTAATTTATTATATTCTCTACAAAATGACGAGGTCACAAGAATACTCATGGAATTATTTTTCGAAAGAAGAATCTTCACCACCACCGACATCAAGGTATAATTCAGGATTTTCCCATATACAACAATCCGAGCGCATACAAGCCATTTTGATGGATATATCTCAAACACTTGGAAAACTGTATGATTGTTTGGTGAGGAGACAAGAATTAAAATATCACGCTACTTTACAAGCACAAGACTATGAGGAGGTATTAGAGGATACTCTTGAGCAAATTAATGAAGAAATCGATTATGCTGAAGAAGGACCATCACTATCTTTAGAGTCTCAAATAGAGGAGGAAATATCCCTAGAAGAACAAGTGCCCAAACTTAGAACAATAGACGACCAAATTGACTATGTGGGCACAACAACACAAAGGAAGCAACCTGTCCATATTTCATGCTCCAACGTGAAAAATATGTGTTCTTTAATCATCAATGAGAGGATCTATGCTAGCATGATTCACTTGGTTTTGGTTAAAGAAAATTGCTTGGAGTTATTAAGACATGACATCACCTACAAATTTTGGAGGTACATTGACAAAGATCAAAATATTCATGGCCGAATTTTACACAAGAAAAAGTCAAAGGTGGAATTCATTATGTTTGGTGTCAATCTGGATTTTCCATTTGATCCAGGTGGAAGACATGCAGAAGATAGAGGTAGAAGATTCCCTGGATTTGAGGGCAAATCCTTTTAACTCCGAGAGTATGATGCACCATAGATTTGTATCAATATCATTTTTTTTATTATTTTATTTTTATGAGGATGAAGGACGTCAATTCAAGAAGATTTAGGGTCAAATCCTCAAAAAAGCCGAAGAGGATGATGCAATATCAAATCAAAGATCAAAAAAAGTTTTCAAATTGACCGAGAATCACAACAAGAAGATCTTGAAGAAAGAGAAAGATATTATCTCTTAAGATAGTATCTCTAAAAAGATCCACTTTTTTAGGATCTCGATCCACTTATCTAGGAGATCCATATCCACTTATTTAGATTATATTTTATTTAGTTTTCTAATTTATGTTTGTAAATGGCTATATTAAGCCACCTAATTTATGTTTTAGATGGTTGTTGAATTTTGATAAAAGAAAGCTTTTGCTTTTCAGGAATTGGAGAGATCATTTTCTTCCTTTGGTGAGTGATATCCAAAGAACCCTTTGGTGAGTTATATCCAAAGTCTCTTTCGTGTGAGTTATATCACGAAAGAAATTTGCAGCCGCGTCCTTATCCAAGGAGGTGAGAAACGTTGCGTTCATCCATCACGTGCGGTTCATTCCGTGCACACATCAATAGTCCTAGTGAAAATAAGTTCACTCATGAATCTTTGCACAATGGCACACAAAGACATGCAAAAAAGAGAAGTGACTATCTAGAGACATGTCAAGACGTGAACGAAACATTCTTACCAAGTTTAGGGATTTTCACCAAGGGACACGACATCAAAAGCTGCCCCAACGTGACATTGCACATAACAAATCCTCTCACAGAATAGAATGTGTACTATAAAACAAATGGCCCATATCATGGGCCAAAAACTATCAAAAACTACGTTCAGAATATCAAGTGAAATATCATGCATGTTAGAAGTAAAGGTGTATAATTAGCATACATATAATGTAAAAAAAAAACATGTTGTAAAACATGACATGTTAGGTTTCTATGTAATCTATCACAAAATGAAGTTTTGAAAACAATGATATATGTGTCAATATAGTAAAAAAAACTCCAACCTCAATGACGGTGAGTTGGGAATGGTATTGTAACAACCAATTTTCTTACATTTAAAACATATAATTTGAAAGCCATTTTCTTTTATAAATCACATCAGAAAACTTTTATAAGTAAAACAAAATGCTTGAGAATAAGATATTTTAAAAAAATTTTGATAAAACAATAATTCAGAAATCTCTCGATAAATTTTTTTTTGATAAAACATTTATAACTCAGAAATTTGTCTTAACTTAAAACAATAATTCTTTTACAAATTGAAAACAATTACAAAAACCTTTACATTTCCTTTTTAAACCTTTAGCTTAGCCAGCCACCAAGTCCACAATGTACAAACACACCATCCACTGCGTCTATCCTTGCTACCGCATACCTACATCACAAGACTTAAACTATGAGCCTAACACTCATCAAGAAATGATATGCACAATGAGCCATGTAATGCATTTTTCATAAAAACATTTTCCCATTTTAATTTTTTCTTCTTTTTACTGGTATTATTGTTTTACTATTGGAACTCAACTCAAAGCCTCAACCATTGGGGAATTACCCGCCAAGGCCTCCAACCATGTGGACCACGTCCACCAAGCCTTTAAACATGAGTTTAGTAACCAAAGCCTTTATCAATAGATTTTTACTATTGGTGCTCAACTCAAAGTCTCAACCATTGGGGAATGACCCGTCAATGCCTCTAACCATGGAAACTCTAACACCCCGAGATAAATTCGAACCTTTTTCCTTTTAAATTTTTGTGTAAAATTTTTTCTTTTTATTTATTTAAAACATATGATAGGAAATAATTAAGGTGAACGAGAAAAATTAAAAATGTATAATTAAATCAGAGTAAATGCGGAAATATAATTAAATCCAAAATACAGTTTGACAATTTAAACATGAGTTAATACTTTTACAAAACGTTATCTGTTTCAAACCATTTCAAAATAGTGTTTTTGCTTCATGCGAGCCATAACCTTCTCAGGTTGATTCGGCTTGATAACCCAATTGCTCAACAGGTAACGTCTCCTCCTCCACTCTGAAAACGCTAACAACCTGACAATTACCTACACCATAAGCAAACTGTGAGCTTAACGCCCAACAAGAAAAGAGATGTAAAATGATGTATGCCTATAACTTATTATGTCATAATTGAATCCACCAAATCTGTTCTTTACTCACGGTCATATACATTGACTCATACATTTAGCTAAGACATTGGAGGTGTCCGTCTCAAGGAGAGTAGCTGTTAGTCGGCATCTAACCCTTGGGTAGACAAGCTCTCGCGACCCGACAAGGGAAGGGCATAATCTCGAGTCTACCCGGTTAGATCCAAACCACCTCCCCAACCTCCAATTCCCTTACATTCATTTACTTTATCCATTTCCTACCATAAATGCATATGAATACCAATCTAAACATGACATTCTTAATTGTTTCTATTATCATGATGCATGTTAATGCGGTGCACAAATCGCAACAATATATCAATATCATTCATCGGGAAATGTAGCGATCTAATCAAAGTAAGTCCAAACCAACAATCACAAGAAATTTAACAACCTATACTACTAAACAATATAATATAATATGGTTATCATAGGTAATAATCCAAATGACGAAGACTAGTGATTAAATATCTGAGAACTACCATGAGACAATATAACGTGATTTGAACTAGTATAGCATGATTTTGAATAGAAAATAGCAGCAAGGCATTGAATACGACACTAAATGATGATGTGATATAGCATGAAAAGATATTTAACAAAGGAATAATTCAAAGATATCAAAATAGAAACTAACAATTCACTTCATTAACAAGAAAGTAATATAACGTGGATTACAAGGCAGCGTATTAATTACAGTAGTTAATCCTCGGCGGAAACATGCTTATTAAATTAGTAAATTGACAACAAGAGACAAACATAGACATAATGAACCAAGACAACATGATATCCCGGAAGTAAAGCATGGTTTATTAGCAAAATTTCCAAAAAGAAGCTAGCCACCTACGTAGTAACATGATTTATATTTATAGAGAACCAACAGACGATTCATAATAGAGGGTAGCTAAACATGCTCAGTTAAAAAAACAGCAACATTTATCTAGCAGTAACGAAATAGAGCTAAGATCAATTATCTATAAATTATCTAAAGCAACTATGTAGGATCTATTCAAGCTTTATAATGATAGATGCCCTATCCAAAAATCAACTATACAAGAGAAGAGATGACTCAAACAATGGAGTTTATAAACGTACTGTGAAATAGGAACAATTGACTAATTATTTCTTCCAGAGCCGTATGAAATTATCTATACAGTCATTATGAGTTAAACAAGAGCATATCAAGTAGTATACAACTTAGACATGGATATTTACTGCAGCAGTTTATGATTCTAAGAAAACAGCAAGTATCTAACATCAATCAAGAAGAAAGTGAGGGTTTAATCTAACCATGCTTCTCTAATTAATAAGCCACAAAACATTATTGTTTAAATTCACAGATTTATGTATCAAACAACCAACTAACAGGGTAATTAAATAGTAGGAAATAAACTGAGTAGTACTAACAGGGAAATTAATCAATAACAAATAACAAGGAGTTATCTCTACAGCCATTATAGTTCAGCATTTTCAACTAATCTACAACTTAGACATGTATATTTACCACAACAGTTTATTGTTCTTAAACAAACAGCAAGTATCTATCATTGACCAACAATAAGTGAGAGTTCACAGACAACAAGAGCAATGAAATTAACTACAATTTAATCAACAAATGACAGGGAGTTAACAGTCAAAGAATAACCAAAAAATCCAAACACTATCAATTCATTTAGAAAACCTGTGTTCAAGCAACAAAATAAAGAAGGACATAGCTTGTGGTGTAGGGCTTTCATTGGCCACGACTCAATCCTAATTCTTACTTCACAATTTCCAACTGTTGAAGACTTTCTGCGCTGGAAATAACACAGCAACAAGACGTCCAAACCAACGACTTGCTTCAGCTAACGAACTCACATAAACAGAAGTGTAGCTCTCTTTCACTCTCACCCTTTCCTTCGTCTCTCCCTCACTGTCAACACTCAGCCACTAGAAATCCCCCATTCTAGCAGAACTCCCCCCCTTAAATCACTCTGTGCTCAGTAAGACAACTCAAAATCAGGAGAAACTGTCACCCCCATCTTCCCATACCTTAATCATGGCCCTTGATTTACTCAACAAAACATGGAGGGGTCGCCGAATCGTGGAGGGCTCACCGAATTGTGGAAGGAGTGGAAGAATTAATGAATGAATGACAAAACACCAGCTAGTTAAAATAGATTCTCGCAAAACTGTGCAATTTCGGTCGAGTAAGTCGACCGAAACCTCAACCGCACTATCTACATCTTTGACCGCCCTTCGACCAAAAACCTAAAATGCAATCTGTAATGCATATCGAACAAGAATCTCGACCGCATCTTCGATCGTCCTTCGATTGAAAACCCAAAATGTAATCTATAATGCATTTTGGACGAGAACCTCGACTGCGTCTTTGACCGCCCGGCGATCGAAAACCCAAAATGCACATTTTCCCCTTAACAATTTATACTTTAATCACTCCATAATATTTTCCACACATTTACATGGTATTATTTCGACCACAAAACACCATCCCGTAATTAAAATATTTATTTCCTGAAATTCTTCATATTACATAAACGGAGGAATTTATCGGGGTATTACAGGGACCATGTCCACCAAGCTTTTAAACATGAGTTTCGCATCTAAAGCCTCTACCATGGGGGACAACGTCCACCATAGCCTCATAATTCCATTGGGAACTTGTTCCCAAAGCCTTAACATATAATTAAGCTTTTATTTTCCGTTATCTTTCTTTACTTAAAACCATATGTATAACAAACCATTTTTGTGACGTTTTGTGAAAACCGTGATGCATTAGTATGAGAACACACAACTTAATAAAAGTCCAACAAATCATCACACAACTGCAAGTCTCCAAATCACAACATGATTCGTAACCTATCATTTAAACGCTAGCAACATAGCAATATCATCAATATATACAACACTTCACCAATATCAAAGGGCACCTCATGAACTTAATTATCTATCAAGCAACATTGAACTATACATCTTCAGCCTAACTACTTCTTCTCAACAGAGACATGATCTATACAGCTTATCAATAACATAAATATATCCAAAGCAAACATTATCAGCAACAATGAATAATAAAATCCAGAACCTAAATCTATCAACAACAATATCAATGCTTTAACTTCTCACAACAACCATCATTAACAACAAGGAGCTCTTATGCATGAATACTCTCAACGTACAATCCTCAACATGCTTTTAGGAACAATATAAATCAAGAACCTATTACTTAATAAACACAAACATCTCCCAAAATACATCATATTTCTTCTGATGTAGCCCTCAAAGAGGAGAGGAACACACACATTTCTTACCTTAATTTTAATAGCAAACCTTCACACTTGAAGTTCTTCCAACACACTAGCACCTCAACTCCTTGAAAGGAAAATAAGCAGCAGCCTACTCTTCTTCTTTTTCTGATTTTTCTTACAGCTTCTCTCTCCCTCTTTCTCTCTCTCTTGGACGTCTCTCTCTCTCTCTCTCCCATGACCCTTTCTTTCTCCAAAACTCACTCCCTCTTTCTCACTGTTTATATCTCTTCAGCTTTTTCTTTCTCCTTCCTGTCATCTCTTTTTAATTAAACTTCATCCTTCACCCTCAAGCATCGACGCAAGAGATGGAAGAATATGTGCCCCTTTCTTGCAGCTTCCACCGCATTTCCTTCCAATCAAAACACAGTACCATTAAAGTTTTAAGCGATGTTCTGCATTTTTGGTCGATCAAACTCTTCCCATGATCGACTGGAAATCAGCTTAAAAACAATTTCTATAAGATTTTTGGAAAAGTCGGTCGGTCTCCACCATAAGGACGATCGACCGCGAATTCAGACTTCACAACTTCAAAGACCACGATCGACCACAAATTCAACCTTGATTTACCGCAAGCCCTAAAATATGGAGGAGTCGATTGATCACCAACATAACCCACGATTGACCGCTCCAAATATTGCTCATCTCTGTAATATTTAGCACAGACTGTGATCAATCGCATACCTCCTAATCGATTGACCACTTCCCTGCTACTTCACTAATTTAACAATTTTTCTAAACCATAATACACCATTTACTAATTAAATACTATAATTACCCAACACAACTCAAATTATCCTCAATATTAACAATATCTCCTTAAGCTGAATATAACCAAAAATTTAGGGTATTGCATGTATGTTTGGGAATAGATTTGAAATTAGCAAACTCACGGAACCTCAACAATATAGATGTTAGAGTCCTTTTTAAAACTCTAGGGATAATGGTTGGGTTTATACTAGGAATAGGAACCCAAACCAATATGACTCAACAAATGGTCACGATCCTCACCTAAATGAATAGTGCCTATGCGACAAAGCCAGAGCCTGAGAAACAATCCTAGAAATGGCTTTAGAAGTGGACCAAAATCGACCCAAGGATTATACCAACAAAGCCAAAATGGGCACTGGCACCATAGTCTTGAAGAAGGAGCATTGTGAGTGCCTGATAAGGCCCCAACACTGTGAATTCCAAGACAAGGTGGCATGGCATCCTGCTTGTGAATGCACACACCAATACTATCTCACGTTGTGACTTCACTCACTAAGCACCCCAACACGACCCATGTTGTGCATCAGAGCTATAGCCCAATGCCATTGCATAATGTTCATCAACGCTGTGGAATTTTTGTGTTTTCAAAAAATGTCTAAACGCTGGGCGCATAACCCCACAATGCCAAATGTGTTTTTTTCATGCCAAATGAGTTATATCTCTCAATTAGATATAATTATAAATTATTCTTATGATTTCCAACTAGCCATAATTTCATTATTTATTAGTAACAATAAAATTACTAATTAGACATAATTAACTATATTAAATGCTACAAAAATAAAGTTTAAGAATTTAATCAAAATTTTCAATTCATTTAAACCAAAAATCAAATTTTTTTTGAAAGCTTAATGTTAATTTATTTTGGTTCGGTTAATTTTGATTTTGTATATGTCAAATTGAAATCAAATTGAATTTTATTGGTTTCTAAATTTTAAAACCAAACCAAACTGAGGGGTTTTGTAATATCCCGAATCTTTGTTGGGTTGAAAGCATAGTTTAAGTGATAATTTTGGGGATAATAGGAGCTAAGATATTGGTCAAGAAAAAAATATTTGGAATAAGTGAATTATAATACCTCGTCATGTTCACAATTAGCTTAGGAGAAGAATTAAAGTCAATTGGGGTTAGATTGGTTTATATCAATTGGTTTGATGGTCAATGAGAATATTAAGAGAAAATATATTTGGACACGTTTAGATATTATAAGGTTGAAAGTATATGATATATATTATTTTAGGACATATTGGATCTAATGAAGGATAAGGTGAAAAAGGAGTGGTGAAAGATATAATATGGGTTGAGTTTTGGATATTTGGAAAGGTGAGATTTAGGTGATTAATGGCAAGTATATGGGGAATATATATATATATATATATATATATTGTCACGTTAATTGCATAGGGTAACGAAACAATCTGAAAAATAAACCTTTGGAGTCGGCGGCTGATCGGGGCGGTCGATCGACAGAGTGTCGATCGACCGGTGTCATCGACCGATGTGAAAATGGGTAAATTCTGAAGGAAAAAATGTGCGGCTGTTTGTGATGGTAGTTCGTCATGGAGGTGATCAACTGCCGTGATCATCTGCCATTTATTGATGATTATTCTCGAGTGTTTTAACCGACGAGAGATGAAGCGAAATGTTGTCTGAATGTTTGAGAATCGAAGGGAACGAAGTTGCATGCGTTTGGTTAGCAATGGGTCACTTGTTAATGACAACGTGTCGCTGGAAATGGCATTGAACACGTCTAAAGATGAAGGAGCAAACATTTTACGTGTTTGGAAATTGAAGGTTGCTGGACATTATGGATTGTGGCACGTGGCCTTCCATATTCCTCTAGAGTTATTGTTAGACATTAGATAATTGTCTATAAATAGAGATTGAAGGGAGAGGGTTCAGAAAATGATGAAAAACGTAGTGTTACTATGCCAAAATGTCTGGAGAACTCTGTGAGCGTTGAGATGTTGAGCAAACTGTAAGGGTTTTGGTGTATTTATGTGAGAGAGTGAGTGAAAGTTCTCTGATGTTGTGTTATAGAAGAAGTAAAGTGAGAAGAGACAATTTGAGGAATGGAAACTGTGAGGTTTCTTGAAGAAGGTGAAGGGAATTTGAGAAGATTATGTGAATTTTGAAAGGTTTAGTGAAAGGAAAAAGAAATAGTTCCATAGGAGAAGAAAGTTGTGGAGTTCCCTTGGATTTCTGATTCGTGGATACAAGTAAGCAGATCTTCACTCACGTTTCTTAAGAGTTAATTGTAGGGAATAGTTTATGTAGTGATGGTTATGTCCTTGTTATGTACTCTACTAGTTGGATGAAAATTGGTCATTGCATATGAATGAACATATTATTGAAAATATAAGATTATTGATTTTGGATGTTAGTTGCATCATATGAAGTATATTGGCATGAATAAGTTGAATTATTGGAATAAGATGGTTGTTGGAAAATGATTGAGTTGAAGGATAAAGTTGGAATTATTATTGGTCGTTGCATGTAAATGAATAATGAGTATTATTATGTGGAATTTTAGAGAAGATAATTATTAGATTAAGGGTTGTCATTATTGGATAAAGTGATTGTTGGAAAATAAGGTTCTTCAATATTATGGATATATTAGGAAATTATATAAGCATGTTAGTTGAAACTAAGGCATTTTATTATTGGAAAGTAATTATTAATAGTTATGTGTATTAATAATGGATAGGTTTTGTGAAAGAAACTTAAACTGTTAAACCATTAAAGTAAGGACTTCAAGTACGTGCTATAACATGTGCATTGTCCGAAAGGACCTACATCATGGAAAATTAAGGTTTTGTTTGATGTTTGTTTACTAAATGCATAAGTTATGTTATTGTATAAAAACGTATGTTGTTTGCTTGCATGTTTATTAGATTTAAGTTCAGTTCCTTAGATAGGACGGATCACGTTTTAAGGATATGATTAAGGAACATATTAGATAGGATTGTATGTGCACGACAATGTTAAGACATGAAATCATAAAGCACGTGAAAATGGAATATACGTAAATAGCAGTTTATGTAGACCGGTTTGTTACGCCTGACACAGAAATCAAGATAAATAAATAACTGTGGACCGATTTGATATGCTCGGCACAGATGTTTATATGGTCCAATTTGATACACCCGGCACATAAACAGTAAAAGACTGAAATAATATGAGACAACATAATGAAACAGTAAGATGTGTAAATAGTTGTTTCTGTGGACCGGTTAGTTACGCCGAGCCCAGAGACCAAAGATAAGTAAACTACTGTAGTCCGGTTTGTTACTCCCGGCACAGATGTTTGTATGGTCCAGTTTGATACGCCCAACATATAAGCAAAACAAAATGAAATAACGATAAAAGACATAAACAGTAAAAGAGAAACAAAACAAAAAACCTTATATGTTGTTTATAGAAATTGTATGTGAATTTCATGTTTTACGTTTATATCACGTACTGAGCGTTAGACTCATAGTTAGGTCCCGTTGGTGTAGGTATGGAGCCAATAGATGGATAAAGCTGTTGATGGACGTAGCTGATGGGGTGTTGTTGAGTGGATATTTGTACTGTTGGCGACATTGACCTGTGGTTATAGCTCACAAAAATGAAATAAAATGTTTTAAAAGCTTTTAAGTATTTTATGACTTCAAATAAATGTTTTAAATTAATGTATTTATTTAAATGTTTATTTAAACAATGAGTTTATGGTATTTAAGTGTAAAAGACTTCCGCTGTATGTTTTGTAAGATTAAGATTTCCACTGTTTATTATTCTAGTGTTTTATTACGTAATGGTTTTGAAAGAAAAAAAAAACAAATTTTATACGGAAAAAGTTACGGGATGTTACAGGTTCGGTTCAGCTTGTCGGTTCTAGATCGATTTTGAACACCCTTAATTTTTTGTAGCTATATTTAAGGAAAATTAACAAAATAATCACTAAACTTTGAGATCCATGACAAATTAACCATTAAACAATTTTTTCTAACAAATAAAACACTGAACAATGAAAAATGAACGAAGCAAACATCGTCGTTAGCTTGAGGAAAATAACTTGGCTATATCGGTTTTCACAAATGATTCCTATCCAGTAAATGCAATTAGTTCCAACCCAACTCGACAAATTCTAGTTGAATCTTGGAGCCATGATTTGAGAAACAGAAGTGCATTTCTATTACATGGTTTCTGATTTACAAATTAGGAAGAGTTTGCACATAGCAACACGAACAAAAAAACTACAAGAACTCGTGATTTCAGAGACTTGCAGTAGAAATGAGCTAATACCCATGGACAATGGATATGAGAAAATATTGTATGAGTTGATTTTATTTTTTTTAGTTTCATAATTTAGAATATTTTGTAAAAGATTATATAATGTTTTAGATGTCAGATGATTTAAAATTGTTTTCTTGTCCATGGGAGAATCAAAATATGTTTGTGTTTTTCCATAGAGGAGACAATGAATTTGTTCCTTATACCAATAGGTTTCCAGTGTATGTTTCTGCAGAGGAAAGATGATTTTTTGCAGAGGAAAATAATCTTTTTTGAGTTATATTCTAATGACTTACTTTTTGCGGTGGAAAGACAACGTTCACCAACGGAAAGACAATGTTTTTTAACAGAAAACATTACAACGATGTTTGCTCAATTCATTTTCCATAGTTGAATGTTTTATTTGTTAGCAAAAATTGTTTAGTGGTTGACTTGTCATTGATTTCATAGTTTAGTGGTTGTTTTGTTAATTTCTCTATATTTAATAAAAAAATTAATTAATAAATTATTAAAATTAAAATTAGGAAAGTTAACAAAACAAACCATTGTACTATGAGATCAATGACAAGTCAACTAATAAACAAATTTTGCTAATAAATAAAACCCTCAACTATGGAAAAAGAACGGAGCAAACATCGTGATTATATTTTTCGTTAAAAAATGTCTGTCCACTACGGAATGTTGTCTTTTCGCAGTGGAACGTTGTCTTTTCGCTATGGAAAGTGAGTCCTTAAAATAGGATTTAGGAAAAACTACTTTCCTCAGAGGAAAGACGACTTTCCTCTACATCTTTTATTAGTAAATAAGGAACAAATCCATTGTCTTCTTCGTGAAAAAACACATACAAGTTGTGATTTTTTTATGGACAGTAAAACAATTTTAAATTATCAAACATTTAAAATATTATTTATTCTTTTATAAAATCTTCTAAATTATAAAACTAAAAAAAAATTAAAATCAAGTTATATAGTATTTTCTCAAATCTTGTCCATGGATATTAGTTCGTTTCCACTGAAATCTTTAAAATCACGAATTCTTTCAGTTTTTTTCATGGGTATTAACTTTTTTTCATTACAAGTTCTCCGAAATGATATGGTCGAATCATTTCCCTCAAGTTAACGGTGATTTTTACATCGTCCATTTGCCACATTTTAGTGCTTAAGTTATTAGCAAAAATTATTTAGTGGTTAACATATCATTAATTTCATAATTCGGTGATTGTTTTGTTAATTCCACTATTTTGGGAAAATGACAAATCAATCATCATCGTTTGCGATCAATGACAAGTCAACCACTATTCTTTTTTTCTAACAAATTAACCATTGACGTATAGGAAAATGACAAAGCGAATATCGCTGTCATGTTTGTCATTAACGTGCTGATGTGAAGTCGTGACGGTTTGCATACAAACCGTCGCGGCTCTGTGGTTTTCCAAAAAAAGAAGGCCAAATTTGGCCTGAACCACAGCGGTGTCTTAAGAGACTTCCACAATGTCTCAAGAGATTGCCACGGTGTAATACCAAATCGCGACAGTCTCTTGAGACACCGCAGCGGCGTCATCATTAATCGGTATACATAATTGCTACGGTCCTAGGGCACGACCATTTTATCCACGAACAAAGAACGAAAACCTCTCAGTGAACAACAAGCTCAGACTTTCGATCACAATGTATTTTCGAGCAAAGAAATTGGCATTCAAGAGAAAGGGTGGTACGTCACAATCGATACTGCAGGAGTCAATGGTTCAAGAAGAAGCACTCACCGCAGTGGAGGCTGTCCAAATTGCGGCGGTGGAAGATGTTCAACTCATGGCGGTGCAACACGGAGAAACTGTGGAGGCTAGACAAACCGTTGCACACGCTCAATGGCAACCTAAACCCGAGCCTGAACAACGACCAACCGGAGGCTCATTGGTCCAGTTCCAACCCATTACAGCGGGTTTCTAGTCCAAATTATTCAGGACAGATGTGCTAAAGCACGATATGAAAATAATAAACAACACCGTGCAATTATTGTTTCAAAAAGAGTATATTTGGAGTCCTTTGGCAGGAATGGGAATTCAACAATTAGTTGACGATGCTGGATTAGGCGGGTTGTGTCGGATGAGGGGTAGTTATTAAGAGAGGATTGTTAGATTGTTTTACACAAATTTGAAACTGTCCACCTAGCCATTAGAGGTGCGAACGTACATTTTGGGACAGGAGTTGAGGTTGACTCCCAACGAGCTGAATATAATGCTTGGATGTGTACCAGAGGGGCAAGCGATCAATATTATACGTATCTCAGGATCCACCATTAATCAACCGAGGAGAAGGGCTAGCAGTGCTTAGATTGTTGCACGGGGATCCCGAGATTGCTGAGTACAAGAAGTCAAAGGGCAAGGAGCTGAATGTCATAGCCAGAGTGATCCACCTCATCACGACGTACACGATTTTGCCTCGAGATGGACATCGAAACCATGTTAGCTGCATGGATCTCTATTTGCTAGAGAAGGTGTTCACCAAGAAAAATGTGAACATCGGATATGTTATCCTGAGTCACATGCACGAGGTGCTCAACAACCCAACCAACAACTTGCCATACAATTGGCTCATCTAGAGGATTGTTGAGCACTATGGGGTACCTATCTCTGAGAAAGAGCCGAGAATTGAAGAGACAGCCACTGACATGTACAACAAATTGAAAGTGGACCGAATGGGGGTCACCAAAGTTGGAGGGGAATGGGTATGCAAGACCACGAAGCAACAAACACCTCCACCCTCCTCAGTGCCTCAGCATTCAGCCCCCTTAGTGGAACAGCCCCCTCTTCAAACATCTCATTTTACTTCGATGCTTGAGGAGACATCTAGTTGGATGAGCACGATGGAGGAGCTCCATTAAATAGCACTTACCAGGATACAAATGATGGAGGAGCACCTTCAAATGGCACAGGTTCAAATAAAAAAAGGAGAGGAGCGAGCAGAAGAAAGACATATGCGAGCAAAAGAGAGGCACTGTGAGCTGGTGGCAGTACTTCAGAGAATTGAGAGTCAATCAACCCGTACAGCAGCCTCTCCATCGTCCTCTGAAGCAACAGAAGCGACATACCGCTTGTAAGTTATTTACTTTGTATGCAAAGTCCAGTATTTACTTTATTTGTGTTTGACGTAATGACGTGTTGTTGATCTGCAACACCGGTGCCTTAAGCTACCAACCTGCTCATCCAGCTGTGCTTGACGAGGTGCAGGAGACTAGTGAGTCACAGCCTCAAGCCCTTAGAACTGTGCGTGTGGTACGTCTTTCATTTGGTTATAATGTGTGTCTGCACTTATTCATGCTTTGTTAATCTGACGACTGCCATTTTTGTTGCAGTCTTGGGATTTGATGGACAACTTCAAGAAGTATGTTGCGCCAAATACTCGAAAGAACGTGGAGACGTGCGCAGTTCTTGGAGGAAAGCTACTCGCCGGTGATTACATTATCACTGATATCATCTTTCCGGAGCATGTCGGGACGCCATATATGGTGAGAAACCTTCTTTGTATCTTAGTGTATACGATTTTATCTTAGTACTCATCTGAAGTTATATGCAGTGTTATGCGGTCAACGACAAAGACATATTCGCATTTCAACAGGAAAAAGGTCTACTCATATTAGGGTGGATTCACGTAAGTAACCATCTCGCTTCTCCGGGTTGTCGTTCATGTTCATTGAGATCATCTAATACGTTGTTTACATTGCAGACACACCCAAAGCAGGGGTTGTTTATGTCGTCCGTTGACCTCCACACTCAATATGCTTACCAGCAATTGATGTCGGAAGCAATCTCCATCATCGTAGCTTCCACTGACAAAGAGCGGTATATACATTTCCTTGTGTAAATTCATAATATTGCTTTCCGCATATTTTACCGGCAATTGTTCTCTTTGCATTGCAGCCCGTACGACATCTTGTGATGTACGAGTGAGGGGATGAGGGTGATCCGATAGTGCACTAATCAGGTATAATTCCACAAGCACGACGATCAAACCTTTCAGGGTTCGTTGTTCGACAAAGCAATGAACGTATTCCTTGACCCGTAATTGTCTTTTGCAATCAAGGATTTGTGGCTGAAACGGACTAGAAAGAAGAAGGCGGCGTAGGAATATATGTTTATGTAGACTTTGTTATAATTTATGTTTACATTACATTTATGTTGTAATTTATGTTTAGTTGACTTTGTTGTAAAATATGTGTACGGTTAATTATATGTTTGGATTAAAGATTATATGTTGGATGAAAGATTAATAATAGAAAGGATAACAGATGGATGATACTAGAACTAATTGGGATTTTTTGCAAGATGTATGAGATTAGCTTTGGGAGAGTAAATAAACAAGGGAGACTTTGGCAAAATTTTTATAAATTGGGGTGAGGATAAGTGAAAAGTAAATCCTCCATGAACTAAATCAAGTAGATAATTAAAGACAAATGTCTGAAGAAACGTGGATGAATTCAGTGCAATAATTTCTGTAAGCCGCCGCAGTTTGTTAGCAAGCTAATGCGGCTTTGCTCACAAGCTATGGCGGCGTTGTGGACAGGCCGCCACAGTTTGTTACCAAGCCGATGTGGCATGTCCACAAGCCATCACGACTTGCATAACAAATCGCCGCCCTGTCCACAAGTCACCACGGTTTGTGAGCAAGCCACAGTGGCGCTGCACAAACTGTTGTGGCTTGTCATGGTACCTGTAATCAATTTCTGTTCATCCTCCACAACACAACCAAATATATGGAACCAATATATCAATTCAAATTGATGAAACGAAACAAATTCAAATTTATCACTTCAAATTTATGAAACCAATTCATATTTATCAATTCAAAATTTACAACGATAGTGTACAATATAATATATATATATATCAAACTTAATCTATCAAACCAATGTATCACGGAAGGTTAAGGTTCACATTTGTATATATTTGTGTTTGTGGACCTTACGCGTCATCGTCCTACTAAACACATTGCAAATGACATTAGCATAGTTCAAATAACACTTGAAAATGTAAACGTGATAATGAGCTCACATGTGTCTCGGGAACTATGTCCGAAACTGTCTCGGCAACTCCCTCGGGGACTATCTCGGAGACTATGTAAGGAATTGTCTCGGGGGCTGTCTAGGGGACTCTAAAACCCATAAATGTGCCCTCCGACCTTCCTCTGCCGCCTCTGGCTCTGGCTCTGGCTCTGTCGCCTCTGTCGGCCCCTGCACTAGACTCGTCCCCACCTTCGCACGTGCGGGAATTGTGCCCCACACCCCCACACCGGGTAGAGGTCATGTTCATACGTCTTCTGGGCAGCACTGTTCGGCTTGGGGCCTCGTCCACATCCCGTATTTTATGTTTTCGCGGCCTTCCTAGAAGCCTTTTAAATGGCGGTGGGATAATTGGATCAAGATGCGTCACAGGAGACCACTCGATTTGTCCATTGACAGGGCAGACAAAGTGGAAGTACATCGCCATGTATATTTCCCGGTGATAGCACACATGCACAAATTCCTCAAGAGATTTCCTCATGAAGTGAATGCACGGGACTGCATGGACACACGAGATGTCGATCAACTCCCACCGGTAACAGATACAAGTACACCTGTCCAAATTGATAGAATATTGTTCGTTACCATTGCTGACCTCAAACTGGGCAGCTCCTGAAAACTGAGGGCTCCAATTTCTACCGGCAAGTTGTAGTTTGGCGAACCGGTTGCTGATCTGTGGACACAAATGGTCCGTCGAGCAAACCATCTTTTCATTTTTTTTCACGATCCTACCCATAATGCCCTTTCATATGATCTTGAACATACTTAGAATTCTTTTGTCCGGGGCTGGTAGGATGTAGGCGTTGAAGGACTCGCTGAGGTTGTTGAGGCTTAAGTTGCATTTGGGGATGGAGCAGAATGCATGTTTGGCCCAACATGTCACATCTATTCCTTGTAGATAGTTGTGGGCCGCCGAGTCAAGCAAAAATAACTTTGCCATCTCTCTTTCAAAGTGTCTCACTGTTGTGGCTCTAGATGCGACCCACATTGCATCTTTGAACAACTTGCCTTTAAATTGTTTTTGAAAATTGCCATAAAGGTGTCGGATGCAAAATCGATGGTCCACTTGCTCTGCCACCTCTCTGACAGCTAACACTAGCCCATACAAAGATTCATAGTATGAGTGAAACATTGGTACAAAATGTATAACATAAACACAGAAGGTAAAAACAATCAGCCACACCTTTTGTCGGTCAAAAATAATTGTCCATCCATTGCCAAATGGGGTGTTTAGATCATCGAGTAACAATTCAAGAAACCAGCTCCATGAAGCCATATTTTCTGCTTCAACCACTGTTATAGCAATTGGATACATACCATCGTTCCCGTCAATGGTGACAGTAGTGAGCAGCTGGCCCGGAGTCACTCCCTTCAAGTGGCAACCGTCCAAACAAATAATCGGTCTACCACAATTCAGTAGGGTCATCTTGCATGCAGCCAAATACATGTACATCCTTTTAAATGCACTCATGTCCAGGTCAACGCGCACCGAGCTTCTAGGATTAGACCTCCGAATCTCCTCGGCATAGGACCATTGAGCTTGTATTGCTCATTGTCATCCCTTTTGATAATTTTTTTTGCCACATTTTTTGCCCTTCTAGCAAGGTTGGGTGTGATGTTGACGTTAAAGTCCTTCCTGACTGTCTCAATTATGGAAGAAAAGTCCTAGTTGGCCTGACTTTTAAATCTGTCTAAGTAATGCGTTGCCACCCATTTGGCAGTGGCATGGTGGCTTTCCATCTTTTTTGAGCAAGTGTGAACGTCATTGTAGAACTTTATTTGAAACGTCATTTCACCTTGCATTTTTTAGGCGTGCATCCGCCACGTGCATCCTTCTTGGCAAGCAGCCCTTAACCGATGAGCGTCACTGTGGGTGAATTTTATCCCGTACCCATTCTTCAACATATGATCAACAATTTCTTCTTTAATTTTATTCAATGAACTATACTTTTTGCCAAGGCCCATACCAGCGAAGGTGCATTGTGCTTGTGGTGGGTGTCTAGGCCTACTCTCGGCCATGTCAATGTCTTCGTCACTACTAGATTGGCATAATGAACGGAGGTCCTCCTCGTGTGGAGTTGCTAAGACAGAATGCAATACAATTGCAGCTTCATTTTCAATTTCACGTACCTCATTCTCATTGGTAAAATATGTGGCCGTGGGTCCCACGTCAACTTGACGGTTAATAACAAATTCTTCAATACTCAAAGACGCCATTTCTTTTCGACAAATTCTTCAACTTTGCCAAAATGCCGTTCACTTCAGCTCTAAGAAATCTCTAGGGTTTGCTAATCGCTGACAAAATGTCTGAGAATATCGCGAGAAGTTCACTGTGTACTTATACAATTCACAGTAGTGTCAAGAAACCGCGACGATTTAGCATGGCCACAACGGTGTCTCAAGAAACCGACGCGGTGTCATGCTAAACCGCCATGGTGTCTCAAGAGACCGCTGTAGTGTCTCAAGAGACTGCTGCGGTGTCTCAAGAGACCACAACGGTCTCTTGAGACACCACTGTGGTTCCTGGGTGAACCGCAGTAGTTCAGGCCTAATTGGCATTCTTTTTCGGAAAACCACAGAGATGCGGCGGTTTGTATACGAACCGTCGCAGCTCCACATCAGCACGTTCACGGCAAATGTGACAGCGATATTCGCTTTGTCATTTTTCTATACGTCAGTGGTTCATTTGTTAGTAAAAATATGATAATGGTTAACTTGTCACTAATAAAAAAGGATGATGGTTGATTTGTTATTTTCCCTTAACATTATAAAGACCTTCGTAGTTTGTAAGAAAAATAAAATTATAGGAAAAATTATTTATTGCTTCATAATAATTGTTCTGGTTATTAAGTGGAAGACGAAGCGATCCGGGGAACAAAGGAATTGGTCGCTGTTATCGGTGACAATCCTTCTGTCTCCGGGATAGATCGGATGGCTTCATCAGAGAATGAGATTGTAGCAACTTCGGACTCGACGACCCAGATAAATTCTGACCCAGAATCTCCTGTGGTCGACGTTTACTCGGCGTCTGCTTATGGGGATTTCCGGAAGTTGAGAAAGTTCGTCGAGGAGGATGGAGCTTCTCTCTCTCCGCCTGACGCTAACGGCTACTACGCTCTCCAATGGGCTGCTCTCAACAACTTCCCCGACGTTGTTCAGTATATAATTGAGGTGTTTCTAAATTTTGAAACTTGAAGAACTATAGAAATGGTGATAGAATGAAATTTATTTCCAGAATCAGTTGAAGCACTATCATATTGGGCTTGAGTTGTAAGTGGAATGTCGTTTCTTTGCAGCATGGAGGTGATGTTAGCGCTACTGACAAAATTCAACAAACGGCACTGCACTGGGCTGCAGTTCGAGGCGCAATAGGAGTGGCCGACGTCCTTTTGCAGAATGGGGCGCGAGTTGAGGCAGCTGATGTTAATGGGTATCGGGTAACTCTCATATAAATTGATTTAGCCTACTTTAGGTGCTCACAAAAGGGAGAATTAAGAATTTCTGGAGCAAATACTTATGCAAGTGTGAATATGGAGTTAGATTTTTGCTTCAATGAAATTTATTTACAGGGATCAAGGATTTTGTGTGGTAATTTACATCCTTTTTAACTGGTGTTAACATTAGCATTTTTACTGGTCGACAAAATCCCAAGCATGAAAGAGGAAAATTTATAAAATGGTTTCCCATTTAAAATTTTTTTTCCAGCTGATTCAAATTAGAAAGTTGAGAACGGTCAAGGTTTGTTTGATGGGTATGGATTCATTCATCCACCCCATCTCAACTTATTGAGATAAATTTCTCTGTTTTTTTCCTAGACTCAGTGGTACTCTTTATAACACTTCGTTCTTCACCCTTTAAGAGTATTTAGCATTATTCTTTGAACTTAAAACTATATTTCTTGACTCCTGGTTGAGACGTATTTCATACTTTTATGGAAAGAAAATTGTGGATAATGAATGTTATTGCGTACGTTGACTACAGGCAACTCATGTTGCTGCTCAGTATGGACAAACAGCTTTCTTGAATCACATTGTTGCCAAGTTTCATGCTGATTTTGATGCTCCGGATAATGAGGGAAGAAGGCCTCTTCATTGGTATGTTAAAAGCTCAAATTTTATTCTATGGGACACTCACATGCATATGAGTTATCTTTTATGCAAAGTTCTTTACCAAAGCCATTAGAATTAAAGGGGGCCAATCAATGTCTCATTTGTGTGTATTTAAATCTTATGTTACTCAAAGGTGCAACCGTAATCAATGTACTGCACACTCTTGTAACTTCTCTCCCTTTTTGTTTGTGTTCTAAATTGAAAATAAAACAGTGTAGTTATCTGTCTTGGGATAGCATATTGAATTTAATGCACAACCATATGCTAATTTCACAAACCATTTCTAGAAGAGGTTGGATTAAATTTCAAAACTCCACAGAGCTGTATACTGTAGATGGAGTAAGGACCAAATTTGATTTACGAAAGAATAGCTCCATTTCCTAACTCCAATCTTGATGGGGCTACATGCAATAGGTGGATTTATCACATGGCAGAACTGAACGCTGGTATGAGGAAAGACAAATTTAATATTTTTTATTTTTTTATGCTTCCTACCAGGGCTTCTTACAAAGGATATGCAGATACAGTTAGATTACTTCTATTTAGAGATGCAAGCCAAGAGAGACAAGATAAAGAAGGTATATATTAATTTCATGACCATGTGTCGAATTGTGGCTGTTTTACTTCATAATATTGTTGATAGATAAATGTGTTATTGGTCGTGTGTTCATGGTTGGCGTAATTGTTTTATAGCACACTTATTTATGTTATCCTTTCTTGGTTTTTTATGGTAAGAAATAAAGGAAAGAGAATTTCATGATTTAATGAATTTATAAGGGTGGTCTTCTGGAATTGGTGTGTGCTGATAATTGTTTGTTAATAGTTTAATTTATATGCTATTTTAGCTATTTCAATTTTCAAATGACTAATCCGTACTTTTTTTAATCCCATTTGCTAGTGCTCTAGTGGCTAATACCTTTGCTGTTAAAAAAAGCTGTTTGCTGTGTGGTAATAGGTTTAATTTTGAACACAGGTAATGAAGTTATTATGATAATGAAAGTTGATAGTTTGTATGCATCTCCCCTTATTGAACATTAATTGCACTTGCGTGAGGTGATGTCTCCCAAAGAAAGCTGTTAAGAAAACTCTCATTTTTTAATTTGGATGAACCTCCAACTCAATGTTAAAGATTGCTTGATTTAAGGTTGTACTCCTTTGCACTGGGCTGCAATGAGAGGAAATTTGGAGGCATGCACTGTCCTTGTGCATGCTGGATCGAAGAAGGAATTGATGGTTAAAGATAATGCTGGCTTTACACCTTTTCAGCTTGCATCTGATAAAGGTCATCGGCATGTTGCTCTTATCCTAGTACGTAATGATGCAATTTTGTCATCCTTTTGTATCATAGTGAAATTTATCACGATTATCAACAGGCTTCATGTTTTTTATTTTAAACTTCTTGAGGTTTTTGTAGTGTTAATGGTTCTTATGTAACTAAGCAATTGTTAACTATATCTATTACAAGCAATTGTTAACTATATCTATTACGTTAAAGTTTTGTAGTTCTTAATATAATTATCACAAAAAAAATTGTTTCTGTGGTTTGTGATCTCTAATATTTATTTATTCTCATATGATGCAGTCTAATGCACAGAAGCAGGAGAACCATTGGGGACAGAAAATGTTTAGTAGGAAGATGGCCAATGTTGGCTATGCTCCTATTTTATTTTCTACAATTATAATTCTCATGGTACTCTTCATCAATTCAGTTCTTGGAGGTAATTTAGCTCTGACACTCTAGTTTTTCTTTGATAAGCATTTTCCTGACTTTTCGTTTATGGTAGATCCTAATCTTCCTAAGGTGACTGCTGTTGTTGGGTTTTGGGGATGGTTAGCACTTTCTTTTTCAGTTGGTGCGCTTGTAATGTTATACAGATGTAGTAGGTAATCTCTCATTCTCCCATCTCTCCACCAAGGTTAAAAAAATGGTAATATGTTTGGTTCACTTATCTGACAGCATTTATTCTTAATGCTTTTTTGGTATTACATTCTTCTTTGTGCATATCTGAATTGAGGCAGAAAATCAATTTATGAATGGCACATCTACTGTCAGACTTTGAGGTTGTGCTCCTAAATAGAAAAATATTTTTCAGAGGATCTAGTGACATTAAATTACTCATCTCCCCTTCCTGAACTAGCAATTCTGCTGCCATCCATGTTTTTCTGTGTTGTTGGCTTGTAGCTAATAAGTATAATATGTTTTGTATTGGTGTGTGTATTTTCTTGATTTTCTTTATTAAAAAAAGAAACAATGTACATGTGTGCGTACTTACTCATGAGGAAAATAATAAAGAGTTATGTTCATATGATACTGTTAGAAATTACCACAATTTGTCTGCAAAATCAAAAATCATCGTACACAATTTGCACATCATTCACACTTTTCATTCATGATCAGAAATTACATCCTGATTTAGCAAAAATTCAGGGGTATACTCTCTCTCCCCAATTCTAACTTGAATTCTCAAATAATAATTCCCCATCCATTATTAATTATTAATTCAAACTAAAAACTATCTATAACATATTATCTAAAGCATCTTTAATACAATATATTATTTTCTTCCCTTAAATCACAAACCAATGTGCCAACGAGTAGGCTGATCCTTAACAAAGCAACATAAGTGGGTATTCAGGCATTGATTGATTAACAACCTTTCTTTGCCCATTCGTTTGAGGTTGGTAGGTCGTGTTTCGTTTTAATGTTGTGCCTTGGGCTTTAAATAATTCTCTCCAAAAATGACGGATAAAAAGTTTATCTCGATATGAAACTATGGAACGAGGAATTCCATGAAAGCATATAATTTCTTTAATGAGGATCAGTGCTATTGACTAGGCTGTAAATGGTTGACAAACAATAATAAAGTGGGTATATTTGCTAAGACAATCCACCGCTACAAAAAATTCTTAAAAATATCTTCTTACACTTGATTTGGTATCGACAATGGTTGTAACAAACCTGATGATGACTTCGCCAAGTTCTTATTTTGTTGGTAGGTATGACAAGCTGACACATAATCACAGACATCTTTTCCAATACCCAATCAAAAGAATTCAAATGATAATCTTTGAAAGGTCTTCCAATTCCAACATGTCCACTCACTTATCTACCATGAATTCACGTAGCAAGAGTGGAATTAAAGCTGAACTTTTAGCTATCACCACAAGGTCATTATAAACTAGATGATCATCAATTAGATGATAACCATGATAATCTTGCAGACCCCTTAACAAATTTGTTTTTATTGCACTCATGCTAGAATCTTCTTCAATTTCTGAACTAATCTGATTCCATTGAAAAGGAATCATGTAGGCACTAACATCTGGAAGAAAAACTTCAGGTTGGCTATTTTAACATCGCCTCTACCTTTGGATGATCAGTAGATACTCCTTATGGAAAAATAATATGACCAAAATACTTGAGCTTTTCCTGACCAAAGAAACATTTTGAACAACTAGCATACCGTAGGTGCTCTTCATGGACTTCTAGAACCTGTTTCAGTTGAACATGTTTTTCCAAGGTCTTACTTACTGTAAACTAAAATATTATCAAACAATTACCTACACAAACTTTTGAAGGAATTTTTTTAACTCTTCATTCACACGCGATTGAAATATGGATGGTGCATTGATGAGGCCAATGACATTTCTAAATATTCATAGTGCCCTTTTATGCGTTCTAAGGGCCCTTTTTTGTATATCTTCTAAGCAAAGTTGAATTTGATGATATAAACATTAAAGATCCAACATTGAAAATATTTGTTGACCTATGCAATTCATCAATAATTTGAATAGGAAATTTATGCACCTTGTTCAGGACTTTCTACTCAAAACCAAATCTGTAGTTCTAATTTTTCTTTTTGACCAACAACAATGAACTTGAAAGAGGAATATCACTTGGTTGGATGATCCCTGTGGTTAGCGTTTCTCCTACCAATTGTTCAATTTCATTGTTTTGAATTGGAGGATACCGATAAGGATGAACATTAACTTGAATAGTTCCCTCTAGCAAAATTATAACATGATAATCGCTAATTGAATGAGTTTGAGTTGTTGTTAATGTTCCTAGTTCTAGCAACAACCCTTGCCCATCTCCCTCTAAAGTCTTCATAAATGACAAGCAGACTGAAGGAGACGTCGAAGAAGAGCCTGGAGAACTTGCTGATGTGGGGACTATGATTTTCTTGTTGGCAGTCCAACAATAGATGAAAAAATTAATAATGACCTCTAATGGAGGACTTATGTATGTAGAATTTTTTTTCTAACAATAAGACTTCCAAAAGCACTATAACAAACTCAAGTTCTACTTACAATTTCATAATTTAAAGGAAATTGATAAAACAATTAAATGAACTCCTTGAGGCAAGATTCTTTGGACCAACCAAAGCACTATTTGGTGCACTAGTATTGTTCCAGAAGAATAAAAATAGCGGTGTGGTTATGTATTGATTATTGGGCACTGAATAAAGTTAATGTTTGTAACAAGTATTCTATTTCCCTCATCATGAATCTCTTCGTTCAATTGTACTAGACTAAGTACTTCACCAAGCTTGACTTCAGATCATGTTAAGTATTCACCGGAGGCTTAAATGACTTTGTGTTGTTTGTGTTACTAGTTGAGTTCTTCTTTTGGCATAGACTTTCACTAGCGTAGTCAAAAAATTGTTTAGATGCAACTAGGGTGCTTGAGAGACTTTACACTCTCTATTTATATAATTTTGTCCTGACCCACTACTTTTGCACTTCAATGAAAATGAAGATCTTGTATTTTTCAAATATGTCTTGTATGTTTTAGCTCCCATAATAAACGATGAACATTGAATTCAACATTCTTAAGAAGAACAGACTTTTAGTTGTTTCTTGAAGTCTTTTCACTTTTCGATTACACAACCACCATTACATATATCATTATATTTAGATCTCCACAGAGTTTTGCATTCATAAGAAGATGCGTTGTGGCCAACGTCACTTTTGAGTGTTCGACGGTTTTCATTTCCTTGAAGTATTGGTTCGTATCAAAAATGAAAATATCAATATCTCTGGCATCATGGGCTCATCCAAAAGATTTTGGCTATGAGATTTTGACCTAGTTAAATTTAGCCCCAATTGAAGTTTGAGCTTGACTTTCCATAGCCACCATAGTGAGGTTCAGTTTAATGTATATTTCAGCAATCTCTTCTTTGCAAGAGACAAAGATTGCTCTAAAGTCTTCTATCAGGTCACATACTACCCTTGACAATCGAGTGTGAGCTTGGTTTGTCTTATCAACGCACACCAGAGGTCAGATCTTAGCACTCGTGGGGTGCTCCCTACATTGTCCACCCACCCATTTTCCCTTTTCTTGTTGAAATTTGAAGTTTTCTGCCTGATCCATTAGCTCTCAGATCGAGATGACATCTATCTTCTCATGGGCAATCGTATTTCAAGAAATTCAGACATCACTTTCATTTGATTTTCCAGGAATCAAATGTTGTTAGAGATTTCTTATAGGTATCCCATCTGTTCTTTAACCACGAGTTGGTTGTGCAATAAATTCTTTATCAGCATGATTTCTTGCTATTTGAGGCTAATCTATTGATAGAGTCTCAATATAGTGCATTTATCCTATTTGTCTTTTAGGATTTCTATATGTTAATTTAATTATATCTTTTAATATTTTGTTTATGTTTTTATTTAAGAAGATGAGAGTAGCATGAGGGGATATTGATATTTTAGGGGAAAATATTCTAAGGGAAGAGCTAACAGACCTCTCAATTGTGTGCGGTATTTTGTAATTTCGTTACGTTGTTTATTTAATTATATGAGGTTTGTATTAATGGTATCAGAGCACGAATTGGGTCAAATCTGAGAGGAATTCTAACAAATTTGTGAGGAACTTTGGTTGCAAATAAGATTGTTTCGTGATAAATTTGAGGACAGTTATGACTTCAATCTTGGGGCAGCTACATTCTCTCTCGACGTATCAATAGGGAGGAGGAATTCGAAGTTTTGTGCCTTCGAGAAAGTAGAAGACCAAGAAGCAAGAATCGCAATCGGAAGCTAGCAAAGAGGTTCGGTCTGAACAAGAAAAAGTTCTAAGCTTGCCAGAAAAAATGGCGGTGTCAAAATCCTATCATGTTCGGCCGACATCGACGGTTGACGATGAAGAATCGATGATGAAGGACGGTGAAGGGCTAAGCATAAGGAAGATTAATGGGTTGGAGTTCGGAGCAACAAACCTCGATGACTAAATAGTGGAATGCCTGTTCAAGGTGGAGGAAGAATGTGGAGAAAGGCATTTTCTTTACCGATCTGATTGAAAAATGGAGGTCTTCCAATGTATTTTCATATGCTGTGTTGAACAACCAGAGAGAAGGACAGAGAGGGGTGGGAAGCATTGGTCCGAGATGGTGGTAGCTTTTCGGGTCAACATTCATGAGTAGACCGTGGAAGAAAGGAGGTGGCTGGTTTTTTCTTCAAGGGGGCACAACAAAAAATTAGAGTTGGAGGGAACATCCAATCTGTTGGGCTGGGCTATCTCCTCCACCCTTTTGGGTTGGTCCGCTTCTTCCACAAGCCCAAATTAATGCAACTTCACCAAATAAGATTGTCTTTTCTTAAACCAATTTTTTGTAGCAACATTACATGATTTATTTAACACCACTAGCTAACAAATTCTTAGATAAAAATTAGTAAACTTTTCAAATATTTATCCTATGATGAATTGACAGGATCAAAAGAAAATAATATAGGAATAAGTACCTTGAGGACAAAGTGCCCATCGAGTGGCGAATAATAATAGTCTCATTGTAGTGCACTTATTGTATTTTTTTTTTAAAGATTTCTAGATATTTATTTAATTATATTTTTTAGTATTCTGTTTATATTTTTATTTAAAATGATGAATGTAGCATAAAAGGATATCGATATTTTAAGAGAATATTCTAGAAGAGATAACAGACTTTTTGAACGTTTGTAATATTTTGTAATTTTGTTAGGTCGTTTATTTAATTATATGAGGTTCAAATCAGAATATTGATCATTGGATTGGACTAGTGTAAGGTGCTAGTCCTTTGGCGCTTGCCCTATATTGAATGACACCTAATGAATTCGCACAACTTCGGAATCAGCTTGATGAGCTATTGGAGGCAGGGTACTTGCAGTCATCATAGGAAGTAGGATAGGTCCCTTCGAATGTGTGTTGACTATCATGCGTTAACAAAGTGGTGAAAAAAAAAACAAGTACCCAATGCCAAATGTAGCAGATCTGTTTGATCGGTTATCCAATGCTTTTTTTTTCACAAATCCAAACTTGCGCGTCGTATGTTGGCAAGTTCGCATTGCTGAAAAAGTCAGCTAAAAAAACGATGGTAACAAGGTACAGATCGTTTGAATTCCTTGTAATGTTTTTTGGACTTACAAATGCTGTAATTTCATGAATAAGGTTATGTGTGAAATGATATTGTTGTATACAACATGTCTGTGTCCCTACACGTTGAACACTTGAGGAAGGGGTTTATTAGACTGACAGAACATTTACTTTATGTAAAGAAAGAGAAGTGTGAGTTTTGTATGCAAAAGATTCTGTTCTTAGGCACAGGATTAGCAAAGGGCAAATACAGATAGATGAACAAAAGGTCTAGGCCATTGTTGATTAGGCTACCCTCGCAAAAGTGACCAAGTTGTGCTCATTTTTGTGTCTGACCAACTACTATTGGCTGTTTGTAGTTGGAAACTCTTGAATGGTGAGCCTCTTAATAGATTTGCTGCGGAAGGATAGTGAGTGGGCTTGTACATCTACATCAGCGAGTCAAGATGCCTTTGATAAAATTAAAGTTGTAGTCACTTTAGAATTGATGTTGTGACTTCCTAATTTCTTGTTACCATTCGAGGTCCTCACTGATGCCTCTACCAAACAATTGGTGGGTTGCTGGTCCAGGAAGAGCCCACCATTGTCTACGAAAGACGAAAATTGAAAGGTGCAGAATAGAGATATTTTGCACATGAGAAGGAAATGTTGGCAGTTGTCAATTGTTTGGAACTTTGGAGACAGTATCTTCTTGGCACCAGGTTGTTGCACTGATAATGTTGCAAACACTTATTTTCGCACACGGAAAGTTGTCCCCTAAATAGCCGTGATGATAGGAATTTCTAGTTAAGTTCGATCACTCATAGCTAAATCAACCAAGTAGCAAGAAAAGAGTGGCCAATGCACTAAGTTAGAAGGAAGTACACTCCTATGTAGCCTCAGTGACGATGGTGTAGTCTAACCTTCTATAAAAAATTAGAGAAGTGGCTAAAGAAGACTCCATTTATTGCAAATTGAAGCAACAAGTAAAGAAGGGATCTATTTGTCGATATTGGCAGGGGAATGAATTATTATATGCTCATGGTAGACACATGTTGGTCCGAAGTGGTGGACTTAGGCAATCTTTGCTGGGGATGAATGACACATAGTTGGCTAGTCACCTAACTATAGAGCAGATGCTTACTTTGCTATCAAGGGATTATTTCTGACCCAAGAGAAAGGAGGATGTAGAACTCTATGTTCTTACTTGCCTAGATTGTCAACTAGACAAAACCAAGAAGAAGAAGCATGGTAGGATTCTTCAATTGCTTCCTATTCCAATGGGTCTCCATGATCTTGAAATTGTCAAAAGGGTTATATCTCTTTCCCATGTAGGCTCAAAATCACCAGCCAATTGATTCTTTTTACTCTCGCCATGGGTTTGATGGGCAAAAATCCTAATCTTCTTCTTTTGGAATTTCGTCTGTACAACAAGAGGTGCTCTCTTAGGTTGTTGCCTATTGCTATCCTCATAAAACAGCTTGAGGAAGCTCACATGAAAAGTGGTATGCAACTTCATTCTCTCGAGCAGTTGAAATCGATAAGTCACTCGCCCTAGTCTTTTGAGTACTCTTGAAAGAACATTATATATCCAGACTAGCCCTTTGAAATAACGTTTGTGTGTCACCTTTTCCATATTTGAGGAGTTAGTAATGTATTACATTACTTTGGTGCAAGTCCATAATTTTTTTAATATTTCATTCGCCTTATCTTATCTAATATTTTAATAGTTAATATTGGCTTTTTTATTTTCTTACTTATATATTTTATGTTATTAAAGATTTCTTAGAGATTTTAAATAGTAACCTGATATTTATTTAAAGATTGTGATGAATATTAGAAAAAAGACATTAGACTTAAACATAAAATTTCATTATTTCAAAGATTATTCTCTAATATTTTCCCTTAACTTACGGTTTTGAATTGAAACAATTATTCCGCAACACTAGTTATTTTTAAAAAAACTAATTCTCCCTCTTTGAATTTCAATTTCTGCCTATGTCTATCGGCATGCATAGTCCTGCCTTTGAGTCTTAGTTAAACTGTCTTTCACTTGCTTGATATATTTTGATTTGTCTCGACCAAATTGGTATGCAGCAAGGCACTCTCCCTTTTCTTTTTGCCTGGTGCTAGAGTTTGGAATTGTACAGGATATGTTGTCCATAGTCACCCCTGCCATTATAATAGAGTTATTTCCACTTATGTATCTCAATGTATTTTTTTTTCTATTTTGAATGAATGACTCCTCATCATTATTGCATATGTATTGATGTCATTATAGATATGGTGCATATTATTCTTTAGGGGGAAGAGATAGGATAACAAATTGATCGCCTTACCAACTAATGTAATTACTATCAATTAATGAAAAACTCTCTTTTCTTACTATTTTCATGGTGCTCATTTTGATTATTCTCAATTGCACTCTGCTCGCTCATTAAACAAAAAATATGCGCTAGCGTCATGGGCAACTCGTGCCGTTAGCCTACATTGTAGGCTGACTCATTGCATTTGCAAAGCAATGAATGCCACATGATACTTTTCAAGTCCCTTAGAAGTTTGATTATGACGGTTAGTATCACATGAGTTCCAATGTAGTGTACTTATTTTAATGCACATATTATATTTTTTTTTAGGATTTCTAGTTATTTATTTAATTATGTCTTTTAGTATTTTATTTATGTTTTTATTTAAAGGGATGAGAATAACATGAGGAGATATTGATATTTTGGGAGAAAATATCGAAGAGAGAGCTAACAGATCTCTCGAATGTCTGCGATATTATGTAAATTTGTTATGTCGTTTATTTAATTATATGGGTTTCGTATCATATTCCTCAAAGAAGGTAATTTCTTTGGTAATTCTGGGGATATCACACCACTGAATTCTTCCAACAGTTTCGCGATTTTGTCCGGCACCTTCACTACTTGGTCATACTTAATTTCCACCAAGGTCACCAAGTCATTTCTCCATGCTTCAACCTTGTCTTTATTGAGAAGTAGACAGCATCGACGGCTTCTTGTCGCGTTGGCTTCCAACCACGACTTTTACAAAGCATGGATTTGCCTCATCCTGAACAAGGACTCTTTCGAGAAGTAGCATCACACTCGCATTTTCTTTTTGGAAAAACTCAATCCCAAGAATTAGTTCGAAATTGTCTGCTCAATGCTCTCTAGCCTATGTATGCACCCAGCCTAGATTGCACACTTAGCACCATTTTGCTAATTGGTGACAGTAACCACCGAATCCTTAATATCACATATGAACGCCAAACTCCAATGGCAAGAAGTTTGCTACTATTTCACAACAAATGCCTTCCCGTTTAACTGTTAATCCAATACGTGTCATAACTCCATAGTTATTTATTTTATCTCAGTCAATTTTCAATGTTTGAACTCATGTCAAACTAATGAAATTATATGTGGCTCTACTATTAGTAAGGATTATTGCATTTGTTACCCCACCCAAGGGAGAAGCCAACTTCTCAAATTACCTTATCTAATCTCTCACAGTCGTTTCCTCTTGCAGCACCAAAAATTTTTCTTCAAGTCGGATGCTGATGGGAAATGTTCTATCAGTTGTTTGAAGTCAACTCAACTCCAAAATAGCGTTCATCTCTCTTCCCACTGAAACCATGCAAGCGCCTCCTCTTCTAGACACACAACGACGTTCAACTTCTCTCTATCCGTCAAACGATTCAAGGCAAAGAATTGTTCAACTCTGTAAACCCAATCGTCTAGGTCTCCATCAAAAATAGCATGTCAATTCTTCTCGTGTGCAACTCCATTCTTGGACCCCCTCTCTATTTCACAACAAGTCCTCATCTCCAACGCCAATGAATCTAGCCTCCAAATTTGTAGCTTCAAATTAATCTGGCGTTTTCTTTTGTTTGCCAAAACGAAGGTGATTCTTCCAATATTTCCAAGTTGGTGTTCATATTTGTTTCTAGCAACAAAATTTTTGAAATTTCACTTTTCAAAATTTCCATCTTCAGAGCTTCTAATTTTTCTTCTACAACATTCTAAAAGTTCATCTACCTTTGTGCTTGCCATCACAAGTATGGCTCTAATATCAAATTGTTAGGAATTACCACAATTTGTCAACAAAATCACAAAATTATTAGGCATCAAATGCACCATTGAAATAATACAAAATCAAAATAGAAAACACCACAGGTCCAACGAAATACCGGCTCGGAAAATAGCACGAGCTACTTGCTCGGAAGATAAAACTACTCTAGAGAGTATTTTTTTTCGACAATATTCAATAATCCTTTAACTCACTCTCATTCATTCTATTTATGATAAACTAATTTTACCCTCCAAATGTATTCTCAATAAAACATAATGCACAATTTGTACATTCACACTTCTCATTCATGAGCAGAAATTACACATTTATTTAGCAGAAATTCAAGGGTCTTCTCTCCTTCCACGATTTCAACTTGAATTTTTCGATAATGACATGAAGCATTCCTTTTCCCCATACACTATTTATTTTTTAATTCAAACTAAAATTACCTATAACATTTTATCTAAATTACCCTTAATACACTATTATTTTTTTCTCTTACATCTCTTGTAAAAGAAAGAAAGTGGAGATCTTTCCTTCTTAACATATACTTGTCTATTATTTTCTATATTTTCCTTTTTTTATGTAGGAAACCAAGTTTTTATTTTAAAAAATAGAAATATGAAATTATAAGGTATGCAATGTTGCCGAAGAAAAGAAAGATTTTTTGCTTAGAAAATGTATTTTTCTTATTAATTTCAATTGTTGGCGTCACATTAATGGTGGTCATCTACTACTGTGTGCAGTAAAGATCCTGGTTACATAAAAAGACCAGGAGAGTTTGGCAATCATACTGATTTAGAGGTATGCAAGTCTATTTGTTGTGGTTTGTGCTGCCAGTTCAATTTCCATACACTATACAGCTTTCTGTATGCTGAACGTTGTTTATAAAACAAGCAAACAAGTTGCTTGTCCCAAATGTGCTGTTTTCATGTGCATAGTCCAAATTAATTAAATCTATTTCTGCCCTCCCCCTACCCAAAACAAGAAGTTAAAAATTTTAATCTAGTTGATTTTATGAGTACATTATTCCAATTGAAGTATCATACTTTATCTCTTTGCCTAGAATACTATATGGTTTGGATTATATGCAGTTAATGTTTTGCATTTTGCAGGATCCTTCATTAAAAATTGACCTGAATACTTCCTCTGTATCGATAGGAAATTGGTCTCAACTCTGCCCAACCTGCAAGGTTTTGCTCATTAACTAACAAGAACTATGTTTTTTTTTTTTTATTTATGTGATGATAGAAAGATACTTGCCTGTAATTTATGTGCAGATCATTAGACCTGTTCGCTCAAAGCACTGTGCTACTTGCAAAAGATGTGTAGATCAGTTTGACCATCACTGTCCATGGATATCTAATTGTGTTGGGAAGGTAAGAGAATTATGATTGCTAAATAGAAACGGGTCAATACTTTTTTAGTATTTTGCCATTCTTTGTGATAGCATATAGCGAGTCAGTTATGAAGACACTGCAGCTGCTGTTGTGTTAGTTAAATCTTCTGCAGTGATTATCCATAAATTCTTTGTGCCTGGCTACAATGATTATGCATTGGGTTTCACCGTTTATGCATCTTGCAGAGAAATAAAAGGGACTTCTTTGTTTTGATCTGTATGGGAACTATTACATCATTCCTCAGTGCCGCTGTCACAGTTCAAAGTAAGTAGATTCCAACAAATTTAAATCAAATTTTCTTTAGTCATTCGATGGTGCCGTTTAGACATTTTATCCATTGTAATGACATTTTTAATTTGATCCTTCGAGATGAGCGGTAATTACCATAGTACGAAGTAGGAGATTCCGAACTCGATCATCCATCTCATCATAGCATTAAATTATCAGCCTCCATGTTTTGCGATTGGACGTAGATTAACAATCTTCTGTATTGTACTAGGGATTTGGACATCATCACCCTCTGTACCAAGTGGCGAATCTTGGCTGCGTCGAACAATGGTTGAGCATCCTGGTATTGTCACGTTCCTTTCGGTGGACCTTATCATTTTGGTCGCAGCCACAACTCTAACAATCGCTCAGATATCCCAGGTTATTGACTGTAATCCCTTTACCTCAAAGTCTGCATCTATTATCTGTGAATTACATCATTTTATATATAAATGTCTGGAGAAATCATGGAGATCATCTTGGACAATTCTCATTAGCAATCATTTTAGGAAAATGCTATCAGATATGGTATGCTAGATTCCTTGATTTTACTAAAAGTTCAGATCTCTCCAATATCTAAAAATAAATGAAAAAACTTGATGAAGATCTTTCCATTTTGCTAGACATTGTTCTGGGCATGATCTTAAATATCTTTCGACATTGTCTCTGTCTTGGTCATGCCCAAATAAACTATTATTTCCATAGAGTAAGAGCTCATTTTAGTTTTACGACAAATCGTGCAACAGATAGCTCGTAATATCACCACGAATGAATTGGCAAATGCTGTTCGATATGGATATCTCCGCGGGCCGGATGGAAAGTTTCTTAATCCTTACAACCACGGCTGTAGAAAGAATTGCTTGGATTTCCTCATTCTTGGCTATACGGATGATGACGAGATTGTTCGGCCGCAGTTGCAGAGAGTTATAAGGTGAAAAGCTATTTCTGATGAGCATAAATGGCCGGGTTTGAATCATTTCGGAGCCTGCGGATAACATTTTTCCTGCAAACGCTCGCCATTCACTTGCTCCATTTCTTCGACATTGTGTTCAGTTTCTTCATGGATTTAGGGAAAGGTACAAACCCTTTTGCAGTCCATTTTATGGACAAAAGTCTGTTGTGAGGAATTGTGACAAAATATATGTTGTGCATAATGATAATGTTAGGTCCATGGTTTATGTACTTGCAATACATAAACATTGGGAGAAAGACGAATAGGCTCCAAGGTCAAGGGTCTCTCTCGACTCTCATGCTTACGCATTTGAGAAATCACGTCAAATGAGTTTCAATTGGATTCATTAGGACTGGCAAAAGAAATCATATCCAATAGCTGGGCGACACGTGTTACCATTAAATGGATTGCAAAAATAATATAGGGTAAATAACACTGCAAATCCTATAGCTTTGGGTCAATGACAAGTCAAACCTTGGAGAATTTTTTTTAACAACTAAAACTCTAAACTATAAAAAATTATCGCCGGCAACCTCGCAGTCAAGTTTTCTCTCCAAATCCGTCAAATCTAATTTCTCAGTTAACTTGAAACGTATTCCTCTCAATGTCGATCTCGTTCGTCGGTGTTGATTCTTAAAATCGATGTTAGTTCTACCATAAAAATGAATTTCAAAGTCGAAGATTCAAAAATTTCGAACTTTTTTACTGTAAAACGACGAATTTCGAAGAAGAACTGTCCGTTTTAGGTTAAAAGAAGATTTTTAACATATAACGGACGTCCGTCATACTCTTACGGACGTCTGTCCATCCGTTATAGGTTAAAAATCGTATTTTGTCCATTTTATTTTTTATTATTAATAAACAAATATTAAATTACCGTTTTACCTTTAAAAAAGTTGTCATTATTATTTTTATAAGGATAAAAGAGTAATTTGACAGACAAGTGGCCCCCATTTGTCTGTCAAATTACTCTTTTGTCCTTATAAAAATAATATTGACAATTTTTTTAAGGGTAAAACGGTAATTTAATATTTTTTATTAATAATAAAAAATAAAATAGATAAAATACGATTTTTAACCTATAACGGACGTTCGTCAGAGTATGACGGACGTCTGTTATATGTTAAAAATCGTCTTTTAACCTAAAACAGATAGTTCTCCTTCAATATTCGTCGTTTTTCAGTCAAAAAGTTCGAAATTTTTGAATCTTCGACTTTGAAATTCATTTATATGGTAGAACTAACATTGATTTTAAGAATCGACGCCAACGAACAAGATCGATATTGAGAGGAAAACGTTTTAAGTTAACTGAGGAATTAGATTTGGACGGAAAACTTGACTGCGAGGTTGCCGGCGATAATTTCTCATAGTTCAGGATTTTAGTTATTAAAAAAATTTCTCCAAGGTTTGACTTGTCATTGAGCCAGAACTATAGGGTTTGCAGTGTTATTTACCCAATAATATATTTTACCCTGACCCACCTTTTAACGTAGGGTTAATGGCAGCATCAAGCTTTTGCCCGCTTCGTCGTCTCACCTTCTCTCTGTCTCAAATCCCTATTGCAGATTGTCTGCCATGGAAGAGTGCGGACAATTCCCAGTCTCTCCCCTGCTTTCTCTATATTTTGCTGGTGGCCCACTTTTTATGTCCTGTTTTTAACGTGCACGACTGTTCCTCTCTTTTCTTCTTTCAAAGACTTCCAATTCCAGTTATTCTTCTCCATTGTGATCGAGAATTCGGAGGCGCCAAGCGTCTGGAGAAAAGGGTACTCGCTCCTTTCCTAATCTGTGCTTATTTTCGTTTAATTTGTATTTGCTTTCTCGAAAATTTGATGGTAATTCATCATGTTGAGGTCTGGTAACTTGTTGGAGTTACTTCTTGTCTCGATTGTTCCTCTTCTTTTTCCATTTGTATTCATTGTTTTTGTGCCTAGTTTACCCAGTTCAGATCACAATTTATCTTCTGATGTCTGTTGTTTCTGTCTTTTCATAGTTTTATCCTTCTTTCTTACATTTTTCTGCATCTGGTAAACTTTTCCACTTTCATGTTTGGATAACATGGATACACATGTACACTTTTTTCATTTATTTTCTTCGTTTTAGGTAGTAATCGTACTTCTCTCATGTTTTTAGTCCAAGAGCATACGACTTTCTACTTCTGTTAAAGTAGTTGACATCCATTTTCTCATGTCAGGGTCCCCATTAGACATGTCCTTCAAAACTGCACAAATCAGCCATGTGAGTTCTCATCCCGAGGTGTATGAACCTTGTGACGACTCCTTTGCTCTGGTTGATGCACTTCTAGCAGACAGAACTAACCTATTGGATCATAATCCAACATTCTGTATGGAAATCGGATGTGGCAGTGGTTATATTATCACCTCTCTTGCTCTAATGCTCGGCCAGGAAGCTTCCGGAATCCACTATATAGCCACCGATATAAACCCGCATGCAGTGAGAGTCACAACTGAGACCTTAGAAGCCCATGGGATTCATGCAGAGTTGGTCTCCACTGACGTAGCATCAGGGCTGGAGAAGCGATTGGTTGGATTGGTTGATGTTATGGTAGTGAACCCTCCTTATGTTCCTACCCCTGAAGATGAAGTGAGCCGTGAAGGAATCGCCTCAGCTTGGGCTGGCGGGGAGAATGGTCGGAGAGTGATTGACAAGATTTTGCCAATTGCTGATCATCTTCTGTCCCCAAAAGGCTGGTTGTACATGGTTACTCTTACAGCAAATAATCCTTCTCAGATATGTCTGCAAATGAGAGAGAAAGGCTATGCCAGCAGAATTGTGGTTCAAAGATCAACCGAAGAAGAGAGTCTTCATGTCATCAAGTTTTGGAGAGATGCCGAAAATCTTCAAGATGACAAGGAATTGACGGGAACGAGTAAACCGGGGCGTGGTAGGGTCATGGAGTCTCTGATTTCACAATTTTCTCGGCTTCCTTTCTTCAGAAATGGCAACAGCAACAATGGCTGAGTGGTAAAATTTAGGTTACTTTTTTTCTCTTTGCACACTTTTGGTGTCAAATCTTATTCAGATTGAAGCATTGGCAGAAGTGGAGCTCAACCAAACTAACTGTTTTGGTTTTCATGAATTCTTGCATAATGTTCCTCTTATGCTATCATCATATTATGATAATGCATGAGCATGAACCTTCTTTCTGTTGTGTTTTTCCATGGTTTCTTATAAAGTAGTCAAAGTGATGCTCCTTGAACATTATACATGCAAGATTGATGCTTTATTGGCCTTCTCACTGAATTTCCTTTGAGTAAAAGGATAGAACCGAGTGTGTGATTTCTTGAAGCATATCTCAACTTCAAATTTAGGTGTTGTCTGGTGAAGGGGAAGTTGGGAGGGTAAAGAGTTTGATTGATTGCTTGTTTAAGTGAGTGGGAAATGTTAAAGCTTTTTAGAGAACAAAAATCTTCTTATCCCTCTTCTTTTGTTGATGATGGAAGTCCAAATGACACAAGCTATATTACAAGGCTAGCTTTGAAATATTCTTTTAAAGTCATTTTTTGTGCTCCAAAAACAACGATTATATTATATTAGACATCGGTGACTTGAATTCTATTTTGATTTATCGGGAATTCTATTCTAAATTATAAATTTTTTTCTTTGGGCTTTTAGTGGCAATGAAGGGATCCAACTAATACCCATACTAACCCCTCAATGGCTTACACTAGACATGACAAACGAGCCGAATCGGCCGAGTCAAGCCTGGAAAAGTCTAGATCGTCGAGCCTGCCAAGCTTAACGAGCTGAGCCTGTCGAGTCTAACGAGTTTTTCCTAAAAAAAATTCAACCTGAGCCGGCTCGCGAGCCACGAGTCGACCGAGCTTAACGAGCCTTAACGAGCCGAGTCTAATGAGCCAAATATACATAAATAATAATATCTTATATAAATATATTATAAATTATTTTCAATATTATACAATTTAAAACTATAATAAACATTTATTATTATAATGTAAAAATACTATAATTAATAATTTAATTGAATAAATATTTTTATTCAATTGACTTATGGGTGCCAATAAAACTGTTTACAAAATAAAACTTAGCCTAACAAAAAGGCTAACATAAAATATATATGTATGCAACTTAAAGAAAATATATCAAAATAAAAATTACAATTTCAAATTTAAATGAAAATTTAGTCTTCGATATCCAAATTTTTGAATTTTTCTAATATGTCATCCTCTCGTTGTTGATCTCTCGTCACAGCGTCGTTTCAATCTTTCATGCAAATGAGTGCCTCAACGAGTTCTGGTGCAAGTCTTCCTCGTTTATCATCGTACACATATCCACCTGCATTAAAAGCAGACTTTGATGCTACTGTAGAGACCGAAGGTGTTAGTAGATCACGTGACATTCTAGAAAGAATAGGAAATGAAATAGAGCTGCCTCTCCACCAAGCCAAAATATCAAAATGCTTATTGCGAGAAATGTGATGGTAGGTGTCAAGATAAATATCGAGTTCGTTTCTTTGTGAAGTATAAGAATGAACATCACTATCTATTTCATCCAATATATCATCCATAAAATCTTGTGTAGCTCCACCACAAGCACCATTACTAGAGCTAGTATGAATATGTGAAGAAGGAATTAAACAAGTAACATTAGAATATTTAAGTTCATAAGAAGAATATAAATTCACAATTTCATTATTTAATTGAGCACAAGTAATTGAAGAAGAAATACCTAAATTAGAAGAAATTTTATCAACCATTATACACTCCTTTTAATTTAAATTTAGGATTCATTATGCATGCAAAACAAAAATGTTAGGTATGTTAAGCCAATATTTTTTAAATTTTGTTTCCATTTGATCAAGTAATGCACAAAATTCGTTTATTTGTATAAATTTTTTAAAAGTACCCTTTAATTTTATAAAAATTGGGAGAACAAAATGAGTAGTGGGATAATAAATTCCCGAACATTCATTTGTAGCTTCAAAAAATGGTTTTAGAAAATTAAGAAATAAATTAGCAATATCGCAACTACTATGATCAAGAGTAATACATTTTGTTTTTTCACTAATAAAAGTACAAATAATTAACTAATATGGCTTAGCATTTTTGATGTGCCCCAGGGTCCTATCACACCGAGTCGAGCCAAGAAAATCATAGCTTTCCTAACTCGCGTTTATTTTGCAGGAAATGTCAAGGTTTGGGATTCTTTGAAAGAAATATCACAAGACGATAAAGGAGTTCCATTCCATCTGATTTCATGGGAGCATTCACAACCAATCTAAGTCTACCTCCAAATAGCCTATGAAGAGTGAGGACTTGAAGACTACGAATACTAGTTGAATTCTTGTTATTGAATTAGTAGTAGACTTATTCTGAACAAAACTTTTATTTGGTTTTCTTTTACTTTGTTGTTTGTTTTTAGATTAAGAGTTAGAGAGGTGCGCGGTTTGCATGCAAATCACGTCCTCATGCCGAATTTTCAACATTAAGGGTATTTTGGTCTTTTGACCTATTTTGTAAACATTAGGGTTTATATACTCTCTTTTGGAAGGAAGGGAGTAGTTTTGATTGAATAGAAAATTTGTTTCTTTTGAAGAGCAAACCCGTGGCCTTCCTCCCTCCCTAGCGTCGTTCATCCATCTCCCTTGCAAGGTGTTCTTGAAGCCTCTTGGCCTTGCTATTCCAGGTTATTATCTCTTCCAATACCTCAGCTTATAGGTGGGGATTGTGGTGTGGAGGTAAAAGTAGGTTTCCACCCTTGAAGAGTGTTTGCTTCAAAGCAAACCGCAAGTCATTCCTCTTAGTAGGAGGTTCACGGACTCCTTGGTTTTTCTTCTCGATTCTTGAAGGTTTTATATGCTTTATCTGGTTCTTTGACACTTTGACACCTTCTTATTTGGATGCTGATAATCTATTTTGGGTGCTCCTTCATGGAGTGCAAGTTGGAATGAGTTTTGCTGGAATATTTTTATGGCCGCTGAATCTGCTTGAATTTTCTGTTGCTGGATTTCCGATTGTGGATCTATTTTGTGACACTTACTCTATTTAAGTCAATTTCATTCCTTCTAGAAAGTTGTTCTATTCTGAGTTATTTAATCACCTTCCAAATTGGGATTTTTTAGTTGTATGCAGTTCGAGATATCCTTGTTTGAAGATTGAAAGGTAAATCTGGTCTGCCAAAACCCTAGTTTCGGGACTCTATTGTTTCGAGCATATATGATAATCCAGAGTGGATTTTGTGATGGAATTTTAATACGATTTATGTGAATGTGTTAAGATTGTGCCTGCCAAATTGCAGCTCAAGTTCACGTGTGAATTGGAAGTTTTATCTGTTTTATTATTACTTGATCGGGCTTCACAGTTTTCTGGACAGATTCTAGAATTGTGATCTTAGTGATCTTTGGATTCTATCAATTTTCCAACATTAAATAAGTCAAATTCCACCTTATATCTACATCGGTTTTTAATTTTCTTGGTTTAAGTTGAGCAGCTTTACAATATTCTTTATATTTTTGCTATCGTGTATGAGATGAACTAATATAAGAAATTGCAACTTGAATAGATTCAATATGATGCGAAATAAATGACATTCTATTTCGAACAACTAAATTTAAAATATGACAAACACATCTCATATGAAAAAGAGAATTATGAGTCGTACCTAATTGAAATAACTTTTTAAATTCAAGAATTGCAACATCGTTAGCAGAAACATTATCTAGCGTAATACTAAAAATTCTATCTCTAATAGCATATTCTTGCAAAATTCCAACAATATATCTATAAATGGTAATGCCACTATGTGGATATTCACAACTACGAAATCTTAATATTCTTTTATTTAATTGCCAAGAGTCATCAATAAAATGAGAAGTTACAACAATATATCATAAAACATTAGGTGCATTCCATAAATCAGAAGTAATACAAATAGACATGGACAGAGCATTTGAAAAAAATGCAATTAATTTATTTTTCATATTGTTATACATTTTAATAATATCACTTCCCGTCATACTTCTAGGGACTCGTCTAAAACTAGGATTAATATACTCTTTCATAAAATTTTTAAATAACTCGCTATCAAACATAGATAAAGGTACCTCAGATTGTGATATATATTTGGCTACTCCTTCTCTCATTTTATTATGTGAATACATAAAATTGCCACTGCCAGTAGCATTTATGAATGTTTGTGTAAGGTCTCTCACTTGCTCGTTTAAGTGACATTTTATATAATGCCTACCAATTGTGCTAGTAGAACTACCAGATTCATATGCATAATCTTTAATACAATATTTGTATTGTACTCTACTTTCTATTTTTCCACCAATTTTAATATCTTTCATTTCAAAATACTTCCATACATTCGATGTTTTGTTCTTTTTTCTTCTAGGTGAAGACGTGGATGCATGTGCAGATGATTAACCTATTGAAATTGCGGGATTATCCCCCCCCTTCCCCCCCCCCCCCCTAATTTTCTCAATATCATCATTAGTGTCAATAAAAGTGTCAAGCAAAAAATCTGGTGGATCCATAATTATGAAAATTGACTACTGCGAAACGATTAAAAAATAAAAATAATATCGCACACCAATTAATCAACAATGGTTTGAATTTGTGATCACCTCCACGAATACGAGTCTTACAAAAATCACAAAAAAAAATTGTTAGTTCGTAATACACAGTAAATTAAAAATAATAAAAAGAAATAAAATAAAATATTGTAAACATACATTTTGAGTTTTGAATGAATAGAAAGAGTTTAAAATAAGAAAGCACAAGAGAGAATATAATTAGCATAAGGGGAAATGTATTAGAAATTGAGAGATTGAGG
>CM039471.1:33069243-33115750 GCA_022433065.1 Begonia loranthoides | reverse complement strand
GGGGGTGCAACGGTCTTCAGACCGTTGCTTCATGCTTGCTTGGGGCTGGGGGGGAGAAGACAGGGGGCCGGGCAACGGTCTTCTGACCGTTCTTGGTTGGGCAACGGTTGGGCAACGGTCAGAAGACCGTTGCTTCATGCTTGGCTGGGGCTGGGGGGAGAAGACTGGGGGTCAGGCAACGGTCTTCATACCATTGCTTGGTTGGGCAACGGTCTGAAGACCGTTGCTATGGGGAGAAGACAAGGCATTCTCACTCATTCTTCTCCTTAGTCCTCCTATCTTCTGCGAGAGATAGCCATGTAACTCTTACTCGCTGAATTGCAATATGGACAGTAACAGGACCTCGATCCCCTTTTATGGTCGCCAGTGGAGTAGCGAGTCGAACAACACTGTCAATACGACTTCTCCAGCAATGTCATCGGTGCGTTCTCACCATGCGAGGACCTCCTCTCTTTCCAGCATTTCTAATGTAAAGCGCACCCAGAACTTTGCGGCCAAAGCTACGGCTCAATGACTAGCTCATGTTATGGCTTCTCAGCCGACCGATGACGACAAAGAAGACGAGGATGACTTAGGATTTCGTTACAGTGCTCCTCCGCCTTTTTCTATGACGAGAAATGCTTATGGCAATAGTAAACCTCTGGCTTCAACGCAGAACTGTTGCCGAGAAACTGCGTTCACCGATTCACGCAGAAGTTCCGCGAGCTCGCGAGCCCTATTTTTTGAGCTCGGCTCGGCTCGGCTCGCCTTCTAGGCCCGGGCCGAGCCCACAGTTTTGCGGTCGACAGTCCAGTTGATGGTGCGGTCGTGTTACTCGACCGAAAAACAACATAGTGTCGTCCCTTGGAATTTAGTCTACAGATCGGCTGATAGAGCGGTCAAGTGGATCGATCGAAAAACAACATAGAGGTGACTTTTGAGCGGCGGTCGATTAAGCGGTCGAGTGAGGGGTTGAGGCAAGCGATCGAATCTCCTTAACTTTGCTGCAATTTCAAATATGGAAACTCCAACTTTGGAAGCTTGTAATTTCCTCGTTTTAGAAGTTTTTGAGCTGAAATTTGGACCACACTTTATTGAATAAATAAGGAAAAGAACCTTTCAAGAACTTTGGAAATATCCTTGAAGAATTAAGAAATATGTTGAAAATACTCTAGGTGGTTGGATTTAGCAAATATGGAAAGTTGTAACCTCCGAATGGATACTTTGCTGATGATGACATCTTTTGATGGTTGGACACCACTTCTCACAACCTTTCCTCAATGAGTAAGGCAGCGGATGCCAATAAGAGAACTCACTCAACTCCAAGTGAGCCCAATCTTGTGATATTACTCCCATAATGATACTTTGGATGCAACTCACCAAAGTGCTTGAAAAATGAATCTCTCAAATTTTTAAATAAGCAAAGAGATTTTTGTATTCAAACTTTGATGCCTAAAACATTAGCATTAGGTTGCTTTATATAGCTAATTACAAAACATAAGATAGGAAACAATAAAATAGGAAACACATTAAATATTCAGTCCTAATTGGCCGATTAGTAAACATAGATTTTATTAACTTTCTAAAGCTAATATTTTGGCAACTCCTAGCTAGCTTGAGGACCATGAAATAGAGGCTTGGTTGTTAGCTACTTTCCTTCAAAATTTGCCACTTGGATGTAGGGGTGTGCAAAATAAAACTAGAAACGAAGAACCAAACTAGAACCGGTCAATTCGGTTCGGTTTGGTTTGGATCAATTTTACACACTGTAAAACTGAATATCAGTTCATTTTGTTAAGAACCGAAAAATTCAGTTCTGTTTTTGATTTGTCTTTCTCAAAATCGACAAAACTGAACCGAACCGAATTTTAGGGCTCCTTTGATTGCTTTGTCTTCTTGCATTGCCCTGCAGCGTGATTCCTCCTTTGATTTGATTGTTTTTTAGATCAAGATGCATCAGCATCGCCATATTCACAATGGACGCTGGAATCATGCCCGAGATCTTGTATTCGGCGAGGTTAAGCACTGTGAAGCGGCCGAGGTTTCCTATATCAGAAGGGATCTCGCTGGAGATTTTATTCCCAACTAGATTCAGTACTTGGAGAGAAGACAGTGAAGTTCAGCATTTTGGAACCTCGTCGGAGATTCCCTTCCAATCTCTGACAATGATGTTAGTGAGGCAGTCAAGCTTGCAAATCTCTGAAGAGATGGAGCCCATCATGTATCCGGACTGACCAGATTTCTTAAAAATTAGGTCTTCAGACTCGTAGCGAAGGGTTGTCGGTGACTGTTTTGGAATCTGGGTCACAGCTTCTGTTTGAGCAGTAGTCTCGTAGCAGTCTTGAGGTTGAAGATGTTCCCATTTGAGCAGCAGTCTTGTACCAGAGCTTGAATATCCCTAAATGGGGTTCTTTAAGTTGAACCAATCAAAAACTTATCAACCTTGTAAACAACTTGTACTAGACTAGAGGTTGAGAATCCCCAACTTGACTAATTATTTTGATATTTGAAAAATAAAAAATAAAAAATAAAATAAAATAAGGTGGAAAAATCGGAACCAAACTGGAATTGGAATCGGAATCAAAGTTTCAGTTCAGTTCTGGTTCGGTTCCAAAATCGCAAATACTCGTTTTTGGTTCGACCATCATCAAACCAAACTGCAAAACACACACCCCTACTTGGATGGTTACCAATTTGGTTGAGTTTTATCCACTTGCTTGGTTGATTTTAGAAACTTTCCTTACTTATTCCATTGGTCTTTTTTGCCCTTCAAGTGAATCTTCTTGGGCCTCTTTCCATTGCTTTGGGGGCGTGAGCCTCTTTGACTTCCTTGAGTTGATTGCTCTTTTATTTGGGAATTTGATGAGTTACCATCCAAATGGTTGGAAGGGCATGAGTTGATAAGGCCTTGATTCTTTGCCTTTGTGAATGGACCTAGTGGTCCATCATGTTTTTCACAGAGTTAAATGCAGCAGACACTCTAACGTCAAAGCCCGTCTAACAACAACTTCAAAGGATCAACAATGGATGTCCTTCGACCACGAGGGACATCCAAGGTTGATCCATATTTTCTTGAAAGCAGTACGAATGTCTATTTCGAATGGCCGTTCTTCTCCATTGTTGTTGGGAGAGTATCTGACTAAGAGAGAAAATGGATATCAACATCATTGTCTATGGAGTGACCACTATAATCAGAAGACAAATTAATAGTTGTTTTTATCACATTAAAGTCATAATTCATTGAACTTGGTTTGTACATTGAATTCTTTTTTGCATTGCCTACAACTTGTTTGACTTTGTTTCAGTTTACTCTTTCACTTCTCAATTTATTCATGAGTTGGTGAGATTGTTTTTCTAGAGAGACGTCCGTCGTAAGTTGAGGGACGTCCATTTTAAGATGAAAGATGTTTGTTGTGGACTTAGAGACGTCCATCGTAAGTTGAGGGATGTTCGTCTCAAGCGAGGAACATTCGTTTTGAACTGAGGGACGTCCATTTTAAGCTAGGAACGACGTTGTCTTTTAATAATCCATCCTCAACATCCATCGTAAGCTGAGAGATGTCCGTCATAAGTTGAGGGACGTCTGTTTTAAGCGAGTGACATTCATTGTTAGCTGAGGAACGTCCATCATAAGCTGAGGGATGATGTCGTATTTCAATAATCCATCTTAAACATCCATTTCTAGAGATGGACGTCCCTCAGTTCTGAAGGACGTCCGATTAGTTCATCCAACGACCAACAACTTTTTTTGTGACTCTGCTCCCATTTAAAATAGCTTATGCCTTGCATGTGACTACCTTCAACATAATGTCAGTCGGCGCCTTAAGATAATGATCCTTGCCGTCCATCCTCGATGAGGAACATTCGTCCCTCAATCAAATAGGTGTGAACCTTCATTCCCCAGCGTCTTAGGAGAATGATCCTGGTAGTTCATCGTTGATTGAGGGATGTCTTGTAATACCCCTTATTTGTGTCATATTAAGCTTAGGATAAAAATGATGATATTTGATAATAATTGAAGCTATATGGGACTATATTAGTTTTGGTATATGATTTGTGGTATAATTTGGTAATGTTATGATAAGGTTATGGATGAGTAAGGCCTTAGGTGGTTATGGAACTTATAAAAGAGAAAGTGGTTGATCAAGTGAAGGAATTGATTGACCTAAAGTTGTGTAGAATGAGGAAATAGAGTCCTATGTTGTATTGTGGTTAATAAAGAGTTGGTTACGGTCCTTCTCCTTCTAAGCAGATTCTTACAGAGATGAAATAAGGAGTTGAGCGGTCGATCGTGTGTGTGTTGGTGATCGACTGGCTTTTCCTTGGATTTGTGAAGATTTTGGTTTTGCGGTCAATGGTCTATGGAAGAGCAGTCGATCACAGTCATTATAGAGTGTATATGTGTGATTTGCGGATGATCACAAGAAAAAGTTGATCAACTGGTTTTTTTGAAAAATGTATACAAAATATATTTTAAGTTGCGTTGTAGTCAATCACCTGAAGGGTTTGATCGACATGTAATTCAAAATGTCACTTGAAATTGTAAGTGATGTTGTATTCTGATTAGAGGAAAATGAGGATGGTACTTCGTGGATGTACATGCGTTCCTCCACTGGTGTTGGAGGGATGTGAGCAGCTTGGATATTTAAAGTCTGAAGAGGTGAGAGTCTTGAAGGAAGGGAAGGAAAGTTGATTCAAGTTTTCTCTCTTCTCTTCTCTCTCAGGTTTTTCAGGTATTCAAAGTTTCTTCATGATTTTTTTTATAGATTTTATGTGAATATTGTGTTAAAAGAAGAAGATGAAAGATGAAGGGGTTAGGCTCTTTGTTTCTTTCGTTTACAACACTATTAAATGTAGTTGACGACTAAGGCTCTATGATTGAGTTATGTTCTGTTGATGTAGTTTCTTCCCTTTGAGTTTTAGGTAAATTATAAATTGGACATTGTTGTGGTTTTGTTCTCTTGATTAAGTATGGTTATGCATCTTAGTTACTATTTATTGGACATTAATGGATAAGCATGCTATGTGATCGGGTTTTTATTCCCTACCCTTTTATACGGCCTTGGTCGATTTTTAGAAGAACTATACATTGTTTTATATGCTGCATTATAGAGAGATCATGCTTTGTTGTGTAGGATTGGTTCTCTATTTTTGGTTTCTGATTGATAGACTTTGGTGAGGTTCTCTGTTTCATTATTACTTGGTGGATATTGATAAAAGTAGTAATCAGTTGATTGGATATGAAGAAATTATAAATTTGGGTGAAAGTCTTAATATACATGTTTGAATAAGTGCATTTCTATCATTGGTTATTGATGATTATGTATTGGTTTTTGAAGATATTGTGAAGAGATAATCCTAAGGCTGATTTACACTAAGGGGATACGGTATGAGATATTGTATGTTTTTAGCCTATTGGCCTAAATCACAAGGAAATAGGAAATTATTTGATGTATTGTATCTATATGGGGATACTATTATGATTTGATATGAATACTTGTATGCTCACATGCTATTAGTTATAGAAAATGTATATGATGATAGTATAGTGTAATATCCTAGAATTTAATTAGGATTAAAATTATATTTTGGAATAATTTTCTCTTGAGATATTATACCATGATTTTTCTTTTTGAAATTTGTAATAAGATATTAGGGTTTATGGAGTATATAATGTACCAATTATTGGAATGGGGTTGAAGGATTGATTAGGGATTAAATGGAGAATTATTTGAATTAAGGAAAGTGAAAAATTGATTAAGGTTTATTTAATATTAATTTATTTATAAAATAATTGAAATTTAAAATAAATAAAAGAAATAAAAACACTGAAGAATCTAGGACGATCGACCGCCAGCAAGGGACGATCGACCGCCCACCTCATTGGCCAGTTGATCGAAGCAAGGGATGATCAACTGCCAGCTTCATGGACCGGTCGATTGCCCAGCTCTTGATTGACCGCCAATCTGCTTTTTGCCGACTGAATTGCTCTATTCCAAATGCTGCGCACACGTTTTATCCTGTACGTTTTGCTGCTTGCTGAAGGAACTCCTTGCCGATAAATAGGTAGTCGATGGTAAAGAGAAAAACACAGCAACAAGGAGAGAGAGAGCGAGTGGGAAAATAGGGAGAATCTTCGACAGGAGAAAATTACGAGGGCGCCTCTTAGATATTATCGATAACGTTTCTGTCATCAATTTATTTTTAGAATTAGTTGATAAATATTAGTTGATGAACATTACGGACATTACTCTATTTTTTTAGAAATAGTATTAGTGGTGTAATTGTACTGTGCAAGTAAGTTCTGTCTAGGAGACTGGTATTTAATTGGACCGTTGTGACCCTACAGTCTTTCCTGAGAACTTATTTGGAAAGGATATTCTGTATAAGGAGATTGCTAAGGACATTATTTCCTAGGAATATTCATGATTGGTACTATCCACGTTTAATAAAAGAGATAAAATAATGAAAAATGAAAGTTAGATAATTATCAGTTGGTTATAATTACGGATTTAACTATTATGATTAGGATAGAATAATTACGGGATACAATTACTGGACGTAATTAAAGAAAACGTATAAATTAGGTAATCAAATAGATATATAAATTAGTTAAATGGTAATTAATAATAATAATAATAAATAGAAATACAGCAAGTAGTAATTAATAAGAAATACGATAAGTGGTAATTAATAAATAAGGAATTAACGGTATTAAAGTTAGGACTATAACTAATAAATAAGATGATAATTGTTTTGAAGATACTAACAAGGAAAAAGGATAAAGAGATAGACGCTAAGAAACGAAAGAGATATTCTACAAAGGTAAGAAATATGGTGCAGTGGCCAGTGGAGGCCCTGCATTGCAGGACTATTTTATTGCACTAAATACTTCAAGGACTGTTATGACATAATTGTTGTGAATTATATGTTTTAATGAATGTTATGAAATAATTGTTGTGAATTAAATATTTCGAGGATTGCTAGGACTGTTCTTATATATATATATATATATATATATATATATGGATTGCAAACTTCAAGGATTGTTATGAAATAGATATGAACTGTCATTCATGCATCATGATAGGACTTATGAAACTGTTGACATATGCATAACATGTTAATAAATGAACCAACAAACGTAAATAGATATATGAGATCGGTGGTATTGGAGTGACGGTTAAGCCACAAAATGGTATAATGGATCCAACTTTCCTAGATTAATAAGATCTCATACATTTGGACTGTTAAGTGAAACTAAAATAACATGAAGAGGAAATACGTTCTTCTCTAAAACGACTGCATAAGCATTGCATTGCATATATTCTATTTCTTGCTGAACTTCACCTCATGGTATTGCCCATGATGTAGGTATTAGATTTAATGTTATTGACATGAAGGAGGAGACATTGTCGGATGAATTCTTGAGTTATCAACTGGATGCCACCTGGAAGGTTATGGCTCAAAGAAAAAGAGTTGTTTAAATTATAATTTTATTTAAGTAAGATTTTGTAAAATAATTTTATATTCTTTAATGCTTTAAATACTTCTGTTGTATTTTCTAAAATGTTTTCAAAAAAATGTTTTATAAACAGACTTTTATTATATAATGTTTTCATATCATTCTGCTGATTTACTCTAATATTAAATAAGTCTTTTAAAAGAAAGAAAATGAAAATTTTTCTAAAGAGTTTTAAAACGCGAGGCGTTACGTATAGATTGGTAAAAAGACTAAATGTTGATTGATGATAACATGATAGATGTAGGAAATGTAAAAAGTTGTTGTGATATGAATTGTGTAGATGATATAGTATGCATTGTATGGTTCATATGCATTCTTATGAATCATGGTTTTAATAAAATGTGTATGAAAAGTTTCAAGCATATGTTTTATAATGAAATGGACATTGTATATAAATAAACGTAAATAGGCGGTATGAGGTATGAGTTCTTGAGTTGGCTACCTCGTGTGGGTCAAGAGGTGTCACTATACCTTGTACGGTGATATCTCTAGTGCCTAGATGGGTAACTGGAATTAAATGAAAATAGAAATAAACGTAAATAGACGTTGTGAGGTGTAGGTTCTTGAGTTGGCTACCCTTTATGGATTAAGAGGTGTCACTCTACCTTATACGATGACATCTCTAATGTCTGAATGATTAAGTGAAAGTAAAGTTAAAGGTAAAGGTAAAGATAAAGGAAAACAAAAACGAAAACTGCATATGTTTTCATAAAATTGCATAGCATGTGCATTACATATTTTATATCTTCACTTGCGGTGTAGGGCCTCTACATGACCAAGACGCACCCAAGTTATTACCATTACAGAAGACACAAGTAGGGACAACACTCCACAGCGGCTCCCGGATGGCAGCTCCAAACTTAGCCCCCAGCTTCAACTCACATCACGTTCAGCTCCTTCAGCAGCTCACTCACTCTCGGTCACCTTTCTCTCTGGAGCTCACTCTCTATGCAGGAAAGGAGAAGAAGAAACTGAAGAATGGGAGAAGGAGAAGAGGGAGGTGGCTTATGCCTGAAGGGGAGACACAATGAGTGCCTAAGAAAGGGAGAGGGAGGCGGCTACATGCAAGGGAGGTTGGCACCTACATTAGGGAGGATTCTGTTGGGAGAAAATCGAGCTACTCTATCGATTTACTACGATTTTCTATCATTTTATCGCTATTTTAATCGTAGCTTCTGGGCTATTTCGGACGAGTGCAGACGCATAGGTCTCATCCGCATATTGTCCGCAAGGCTAAAATCCTTAGTCTAAACCGAGGCATCGGACGGGAAAAGGCGTCCCCGTCTTGTCCGTACAGTCTGCAGGCGAGTTTCGGACGAAATTTGGCTTCTGCACGTGGTGTTCTCGTGTCTTTTGAAAGTGTCCTAAAATCGGATAGAGGCAAATCGAAAGATACTTTAACTCGTCCGCAGCCATCCCAACTCATCCGAAACTGTCCAGGTTTAGAACAGATTCGATGCAAACATAGTCTTCCTCGTCCGCAACACTACGACACTGTGTACTCAAGACGCCGAATCACATCCTGACTCTTGTCCCAACTCTTCCTCATGTGCACAACGTATTTGCGGACGATACGTTTCATCCGCAGTGTCATCCGCAACTTCACAATACAGTGAAGTCAGGACAAGACATCCCGTCCCCAAGTCGTCCGAAGCTCTCAGGACGACATTCTCTGCATTTGAGGACGAGGAATCACGTCTGTAGAGTCATTCGTAAGTGCATAATCAGCACTTTTCCTACATTCTCTACACTTAACTCCTATTCCGCAACACTTCCCCCTATTTCGTGTCATAAAATAACACGTAACCATGCAAAATATAATATCCTAGCTACCCTATCCTCTCAATTACATTGCATGTACTGGTGGAAATACCCCTAGACTTAATGCTCAGAACACGTTTTGTAATATCTGATAATTGTCCAACTTAAAAATATCGGGGTATTACATACTCTCCTCCTTCTAAAAATTTCATCCCCAAAATTTGCCCCTTAACAATCGCTATCTACCCTTCCAAACCCCTTGCTAGCTACCCAATTGGTGTTTTAGTTGACTCCAGTCTTTAGCTTAATACTAACCCCTCTTGGATTGACGTTTGTCTAACTCTAGCTAATAGATCTGCTTGACAATGTCCAAACTCATCTCTTCACACCGAGTCAATCCAAGTATCGAACTCACTCTTCCACACTTCCACTACGCTACTCTATTACCCATTTACCTCTCTTAGGTTTCTAACCCGTTTGTGCTTCCCAGTTTGTGTGTGAATATCAGTTTCCGTTCTCATTCCTGTATCCATTCCCAAAAGTTAAATTCTGGAAACTTTGTTTCCGTTCCCGTCTCCGTTCCCGTTTCAAGTTATGATTCTGTTTTCATTTCTACATCGGTATCTGTTTTGGTTCCCGTGATCGTACGCGTTCCTGTATCTGTTTTCGTTTCCTCTTCCATTTCTGGAAATTTTGTCTCCGCTTCCATTTCTGGAAAATTTGTCTCTATTTCCGTTCCTGTGCTCATACCGTTTCCGTATCCGTTTCTGTTTTTCGAGGTTTTTGTTTCTGTTCCCGTTTCTAGTTCAGTTTATGTGCTCGTTTGTTGAAAAATTTGACTAATTCCCTAGGCTACAACACTTAGTGCCATTGGCCCTTACTATCGTGTCTACCCTTTATCTAAGCGTTGTATCCTCTCATCTTTTCTTACACTTTTATCTTTTACGCTTTAATTTATTGGTATATTTCACTTTTTTCGTTCGTTACCTCTGATATAGCAATAATGACATAGTCCGAAAGTCAGCAAACCATTGGACGTTCTTTTCATCGTTTGCCTCCAATATAACAACAATAGCATAGTCTGAAAGACTACTAATCGTTGTCCATTTTGTTCCGGCATAGTCAAGGAACTGTCTAGGCATAATCCAGGGACACTGCAACAAATATGAGTAGCAATGACATAATCCGAAAGCTTGCTAGCGACGATGGCATAATCCGAAAGCTCGCTAGCGACTGTTTCCATGAAGGACTTGTCCACGAAGGACTTAATGACCTCACATCATATCATCGCCGTTTTCTTAATTCACTTTTTATCATTTACTGTTTTAGTTTGCTTTTTATTCATTTATCAATTCACTCTCGTTGCTTGTGATTCATTCGTCGTTTGTGCCCAAAGTTGTGCATAGCTATCTGACTCTACTTATCTATCTAACTTCATTTAACCCTACGCCCCTTCCACTTGTTACCCGTTCCTATTTTCCAAAAATTTGGGCAGAGTCTTCCATTGTTTTTAGACTCCCCCAAAGCTAAACATCCTGCATAGAAATATCCCAAACAGTTCCAGTATTCTCTACCCTTACCATCATCTTACTAACTCGTTCCTTAATTCTAACGCCATTAAAATAAATATGTTCATCTAAGGAAAATAAGTAAAGCGATTATGTAACATCCCGATATTTTTAATTATCGGGATATTACAGAACGTATTAGAAGCGTTAGGCCTACAGATATTTTAGTGATAAAATTAGATTTAATTTATTAAATTAAATCAATTGACGAACATTTTAATAAATGGTAAATTGGAACTTTAAATTAGATTGAGAATAATTTAATTAAACGAATTATTTAAGAGAAATTTAATGGAGTAATTAAAAGTAATGGGGATTAATTGGACGATTGGGTTTTGTTTTAGTTAAAGAAGAAATGAAATAAAAAATAAAAATAAAAACAACAAAAATGGCCAAAACGCCATTCTGTGTTTTCATCTTCGCGGGCAGAGAGCGAGACAAGGGAACGGGAGAGATCGGAGCTTGTGGGCGACGGATCCGCGATGAGCGACGGCGACGATGGACGACGACGGTGCCGGCGAGTCCGGTGAGCAGCGGGTTCGAGCGAGCGACGACGTACAGGTGGCTGGTCATCATCGAACGATGGCCGCTAGGGCTTGCGAAATCGGAGGTTTTGCAAATGACGATTCCTGGCGTCGGGTCGAGGTGGGTTCAATGATTCTCCCTTCTCCTTTGCTTTCCGTCGATTGGGCGTTGGCAGGGAGCAGTTTCCGGTTGTCGGGATGGCAGCGAGTGACGAGTTCGGCGTTCATTTAGTCGGGCACGCGAGGCTCTCGGGTCTGGGCAGGCTGAACGTTTGGGCTGGACTGGGCTTCAGTTCAATTGGGCTGCTTCTTTGGTCCATTCCAGCTCGCAGTGCGTGGAGAGCTAATCCAAAATATCAGGATCTGGGGGCTTATTTCGTGGGATTTCCTTGGGTAAGCATTTATGCATTTCCAAATTTTCCTTTTGTGTTTAAATCCAGCAAGTAATTGAGATTTCTGGGTGAGAGACAGAGGTCAGAGAAGGGGAAGTGTTCTATAGGATTTTGCTCTCGGGTGTGTAGCTGCTGTGGACTATTGGAACTGCCGTCCGTGATTGGGAGCTGCTGCCGTGTGATGGAGTGGCTGTCTCTGCATTGGTTTTCATCTAAATGGTAAGGATTGGGTGTGTCTGGCCATTTAAGCCCTACCTACGAGTATGTGTGCGTGCATCGAGTTTCTGTTGTTCGATTTTGTTAGCAGTTCTATTGTTGGTTGTTTTGTTGTAGGTTGTTTTGTCGTGTTGTCCGAATATTTCTTGAATTGCTTACTATTAATTGATAGGTTGTGTAATTCTGTTGTTAGCTGTTTCACTTCCTGGAAGGTTATGCTTAGTGATAATGGTAGGGTATGTGTGTTTACATGTTCATTTGTCGAATGCTTTCTAATGATACTCTGCATGTTCTGTGTAGCTATTTTGTAAATATTGGTTGCTGTTAGTTATCTTCAGTTGACAATTTGGATCGGTGGATTTGTGAATACTCTATTGGTTTGTAATTTTATTGTTGTTGCCCCCTGCTAGTTTTAGGATTATTGTCTTTGTGAGTACTTTGTAGATAATTTCTTGGATGATGGCTCTTGTAATATCCTCTTAATGTTTAGTAGATATGTTGTAATCCTTATTTCAATACTCAGTGTGTGAATTATATGTGTTGCTCATTATTTTGCTCTGCTTAATGAACTAATCTAGCATGTTAATCAAGTAAATCACGTTAATCGACTATTTAAATCATGTTTAAATAATTAATAATGATTTAACCATTTCAAGCATGTTTAGTTAATTTAAATTCCATTTGTTTCATTGTTAACCCTTTTATTTCTAGATTAGTTGATGGTTGCCTTGTTAATAATTTTACTTGTTTAATAGTTTGGTTGTCTTTAGATATTAATTGAATATAAATTGACTGAGTGATCATGAATAGATTAATTTAACCAATAAGCATGTTTAAATCATTTATGTTAATAATTGTAATTAAATTTTATTCTTTGATTGTTAACCCCTTCCTTACTAAGCCTTTTTAGGCTTACAGTTTACTCGTGGTGTAGGTATCTGTAGAAGAAGATATTGTTAGACTCAAAGCAGTTGGTGAGGGATTTACACGTGCGAGTATCGTAGGTTCGGCTATGAGAAGTAACTTAAACAAATGTTTTTTTTCTTAAATTGTAATTAAATGTTCAATGTATTTTTGTTAAGTATAGTTAAAGTGTATTTAATTGTATTTCAATTTCGTAGTTCTTTCTCAAACGATTTAATTAACGCTTCCGCAAATGTATTTAAATTCTGAAATGTTTTAAGTGTTTCTAATGGCCCAGATTGCACTCTAATATGTTTTTTCAAAATTTTTACGTATTTTTAAAAGAGAAGAAAATCCGGGTCGTTACAGATTAAATTAAAGCACAAGCAATTAAATCGAAATACTTACAGTCGATGAAAGATTTTCACGTCGAGGCTTGTGTTGCCAGACAGGCTACATTACTAGTTTGAATTTTTCAAAAATCATTTTAGAAAAAGTGAGAGAGTTGGTTTTAAAAACGATATCAGAGTAGTTTATCAAGAAAAATCGTTTTTAAAACCCCCTTGCTCTTATATAAATTGTAACGACCTAAATTTTTGTAATTCGTTGAAAACGAGTGAAATTCAAAGCTTTTGTTTAAAAACCATTTTTTAAAATATCAAAGTGCAAGTCGGACCGTTAGGAATGCTTAAAACATTGCGGAAATAATACATATGCGGAAGCGTAAATATTGAAAGAAATAAACTTGCCATTTAATTACAATTTAGGAAAAACTTAATTAAATTGAATTACAACACAATTAGCTTTGACTTCATGGAGTCTAGCCAATCGCAAGTTCGCTTGTGCAAATCCCTCATCAACTGCTTTTTCATTGCTCGAGGACTCTGCACGTACGTGTACCTACACCGCAAGTAAGACGTGAGCCTAAAGGCCCAGTAAGAAAATGAGTTTATGCGTATGGAATGCCTCTCGTTAATTATTTGGAATGAGTCCGCCCCAAGCCAATCTCTTAGTTATGTATTTTAGAAATAGTTACGTGTTTTAAGAATAGCTCGTATATGGAGCATGGAGTTTGAGGGATCCTATGGTTTCTAATTTATTATGTTAATGGCTTGTGATCCCGATAAGGGAAAGTAAATTCTTAACCTCACTTGATTATGGCCACCCCATGGTGGTTTTCCTAATTGTTTCTTTTGTTATGATGCCTAAGACTAAAAGTACATACAACATACAGAAGAGAATTCATATAACAACCATAATGGACATACAATGCACGACAAGATAAAAAAACAGTAACTAGCTAAGTTATTAATTAACATGCTTGTTAATTAAATTAACCTAAGCATGCTTAAGTTCTAATTATAATTTTGTTACTCTAGTCGACATGCTAATCACAAACAACCACTCTACACTTCGCAACAATTTCCACTCACCAATTTATTTGTACAAAACAAAGAGCAGAGAAATCAACAATCAACCAACAAGCTCTAGAACTAACATTATCAAACACACAACAACACCAAGAGGAATATATGTAAACCAACAGCGAAAGCATAGAAAACTAACATATAAATCCAACACACAAATCATCCAAGCATAACGCCAAACATACAGACTCAACTTGCGGTGTAAGGCCTCCACATGGCCAAGACACACCCAAGTTCTTACCATTACAAAAGACACAAGCAGGGACAATACTCCACAGCGGCTCACAGACGGCAGCTCCAAACTCTGCCTCCAGCTTCAGCTCACATCACGCTCAGCTCCTTCAGTAGCTCACTCACTCTTGGTCACCCTCTTTCTCTCTGAAGCTCACTCTCTACGCAGGAAAGGAGAAGAAGAAACTGAAGAATGGGAGAAGGAGAAGAGGGAGGTGGCTTATACCTAAAGGGGAGACACAATGAGTGCCTAAGAAAGGGAGAGGGAGGCAGCTACATGCAGGGGAGGTCGCCGCCTATGTTGGGAAGGATTCTGTTTGGAGAAAATCAAGCTACTCTATCGATTTACTATGATTTTCTATCATTTTATCGCTATTTTAATCATAGCTTCTGGGCTATTTCGGACGAGTGTGGACGCATAGGTCTCCTCCACAAGGCTAAAATCCTTAGGCTAAACCGAGGCTTCGGACGGGAAAAGGCATCCCCGTCCTGTACGTATCGTCTGCAGGCGAGTTTCAGACGACATTTGGCGTCCGCACGTGGCGTTCGCTTGTCGTCCAAAAGTGTCCTAAAATTGGACAGAGGCAAATCGGACAATACTTTAACTCGTCCGCAGCCGTCCCTACTCGTTTGAAACTATCTAGGTTTAGAATAGATTCAATGCGGACGCAGTCTTCATCATCCGCATTGTCCGAACCCTCATCCGCAACACTACGACACTGTGTACTCAAGACGCCGAATCACATCCTGACTCTCGTCCCAACTCTTCCCCGCGTGCACAATGTATTTGCGGACAATACGTCTAATCTGCAGTGTCATCCGCAACTTCACAATACAGTGAAGTCAGGACGAGACATTGCATCCCCAAGTCGTCCGAAGCTCTTGGGACGACATTCTGTGCATTTGTGGACTAGGAATCACATCTGCAGAGTCGTCCGCAAGTGCACAATCAACACTTTTCCTACATTCTCTCCGCTTAACTCCTATTCCACAACACTTCCCCCTATCACGTGTCATAAAATAACACGTAACCATGCGAAATATAATATTCTAGCTACCATATCCTCTCAATTACATCGCATGTGCAGGCAGAAATACCCCTAGACTTAACGCTCAGTACACGTTCTGTAATATCCTGATAATTGTCCAACTTAAAAATATCGGAGTATTACAATTATTGTTCTGTAATGTAGGTAAGGAGCCTATGGATTTAGAAAAGCTTATGGAGGACATAGCTGATGGAGTATTGATGTGTTAAGCCTTTTGTGCTGTTGGCGAACTGATCGGTGGGTTATGGCTTGATGTAGTATATTTTGGTATATGTATTTGGACACTTGTATAATTGTTTTGTAATAGATCTTAAGTAACTTATGTGACTATTTTCATACTTATGCAAACTATGTTTTAAAAATGTGGGCAAGGATTGTTTTACATTAGAAGTCAAAGATAAAGTCTTTCGCTGTGCACTTTAACGTAAGAAGTTGATTTAAAAAGCAAAGTTTTTAATTTTATGCACTTTACAAAGAAAATATGTTTTAAAATGCAAAATTTTAAGAAAAAGGAAAAACGAGTTACTACATGTCCGTCCTCGATCCTCCTCCCATCCTAGACGTCCATCGTCGTCGACAAAGGACGTCCCTCATCCACAATGGTCATCCCTCTTGCTGGATCAGGTTTGGACGTCCCTTGTCGTTGGTCTCCGTTGGACGGTCCTTGACATTTCTAAGTGTTAATGTGGCTGCAACGTTTGCCTTTGCAATTTTAGATGAAAAATGTAACAAAAAAATTTGCGTCATTCACTTATCATAGTTTGAGGTTTTAGTTGCTTGCCAAAATTCTTTAAGGTTTTCCGTGTTTATTATTCCAAACTATATGGTTTGTTTTGTTAATTTTCCTATTTTAATTATTTCATAAATTACAAGGAATTTGAATGGTTATTCATATGAAACTTTATCGAGTAAATAAATTAGTAAACTAAAATAAAATAAAAGTTTATTAAATATAATTAATTAAGATCATATATATACAATAATAGTTATGATAAAATTAATTATTTTTTATTTAACGAAAATTATAAAAATAATATAATTTTATATAGTCTCTCTTATATGATCATATCATATAAAATATATTCATCTTATGTTATTAAAAATATAGTCTGAAATGATTAAATATTATTAATGAGATGAGTTGTATTTATAACTTTATATATATTTAAAAATTTCATACTTTAAATAGAAATCACATATTGATTGCGATTTTTATTCTTTATATATATATATATATATATATATATATACTTTACGTCCCATTAAGCTGCAACTTAACTTCAAAAATTTCTGACCATCTCCTTTTGGGAATCCATTGATTCACTTGATATTTACCGGATTTTCCATAATTTCTAGCACCAAAATTGTTCAAATAACCTTAATATAATTTTATGAATTTAGATATGATTTGCAATCCAAAATTTTATAAGTTCGCACATAAGGTAATCAGACCTTTTCCTAAAACTTAGGTTTTTGTTTACCAAACCAAGAACAAAGATTTAAAGAAAGTCAATCTTAACTCCAAAAATTATGTACCTCCTTTGAAGATATGAACCCAATAGCCAAAGTTTGCTATCAACCCAAGAATCCCTATTAAAAGGCAAGTTTTTGCCAAAGAATCCAAATCCTTAAGCCACAATAAGAACACAGAGAAGAAAATCAGTAAGAATTATCTCTGAATATTCTCCTCATAGGGGTGTCAGTTTTTTTCTACTATGGAATAATTAAGTAGAATATGTCTTCAAAAATTTGAAACCGGTAAAACTCATGAATTTTATAATAATAAATTTTATATATTAATTAATATTTGATCAAAATGTTGAAAATTTGACCGGTTTTGATGCGTTGTGGCCAAGTGTGAATTTGTAGTCAATTGATCAAACTGAAAAAAAAAAAAAAAGGGGTTTTCTAGTGTGATATCCGGCCCAGCCCATCCAAAAAAAAAAGACTTATTTTTAAAATTAAACTTCCCCTTTTAGGGGAGTTGTTGCAGAAGATTGGAGGGAGGTTTTATTCCCCCTATTTCAGAGAAGCAGGGAAGATGGAACTCCCCACTTCCCTATCCTCTCTTCTGGCGATTTCTTCTTCCCCACTGGTTGTTTGGAAATCTGATGAAAAGACCGAATATTGTTATGATTTTGAGGATAAGGATCTGTATAGAATTGAAGCTGTTTTTTGTTTATGTTTGTACACTGGGTAAGTTTGATATAATGCTCCGTTGAAATGTTTAGACTCTGTAAAGGTTGGTAAGTTGTTGAAGTACTGCCTTTAGAGTTAGTTTGGAAACTTTATTCTTGGATGATTTTGTAATTCCTTGACTATGGATTCAATTTCTGTTAATATAGTTGAGAAGAAAAACTGTTAGATAGTCAAAAGATTTTATTTACTCGATAAAAAGTGTTTGACTGGTGCTTGGTTCTCACGTGGAGATTTACTACTAGCATCTTGTCTTTATTTCATTTCTCATAAGTTTGATCCAACTATATGGGTAATTTATAGTAAGCATTAAAATCGCAGAACAGGGTAGGTGACTAAATTAAATAGAGAAATAGATAGAACATTATGTAAAACATTGAAATCCTAATTTTTCAGTAAGCTTTCCATGAAATAAAAATAGGAATAAAAAATAATGAAAATGCCCTTTTGGTATATTGCTCCTAAATTACATGGGTTTCATTTGTAGCGGATGGAAGGGGGCACTCTTGATGACCGAAAGGAAAATGATAGTGCAGTGAATATATATCAACAGAATAAGATCTGAGAGAATTATGGTAAATAGATAAGAATTTAGGAATAAGACCATTGTTTCATCTAGGTTCTTTATTGGATTCTGGCTTAGAAGGAAGATGAGTTGCGCTGGGAATTGATTAACCCAAATTCGAGGTAGGAGTTATTTTATATTTAACGTACATTAAAATATAAAATATCTAATATTATTTTAATTTAGACATGTTGACTCACTGTTCAATTCGTTGTGTTTAATTTTTCATTTATTTACTGTTATTGTTAACTAGAGTAATGAGACAGTTGTATGTGTCGTGTCCCTGGGCGCAAAACCCTAAACCTGCTCAAGGTCTGTTTGGCTGTTGTAATTGCCTAAACATCGCCGTTGTGTATTTCTGTTCATTATTTCTTAAATTAAATTGTGAAGAATAAGAAACTGAAATACTATACATGATTCATATAAGATAAAAGTTGAATATAAATTAATTGCTATTGAATTTAGTCTACTCACCCCAAATTTGATTTTATTTTTCAAGAAATAATCAGAGTAATTCCCCGTTGCCACCTCAAGAGTTGAATTTGGAGTTTTCCGAAATTTAGTTATTTTTCCTACTTTATTTAAGAAAATAAAGATATTTTAGTAAGGTTTGTACCTTAGTTTTATCTTATGTTATTTCCGCTTAATTTTAGACTTTGTTAAATTGAATTATATTATTGTCATTTCTGGACCTAATTCTTTGGGGCCTAGATTGTAATAAATTTTTTAAGTCTGTCGCTGTTAAATTTTGGATTTAAGAGAAGGGTCAGACGATTCGGTTCGTTTTGGGTCGAGTCATTCCCCGTTCTGTCACAAGTTTCTTTTGGAGTGTGACATCTAGTTTATGTGTAAAAAAATGTGTGACATATCACGGAAATCTGTAGCCCCTATTGATGTCTCAAAAGGACATATCACAATCACTTAGATGAATAGTAGCTGATGACCGATGTTCAAGAATTTTGAAGGCATCTATAAATAGAAGTTCACTATGCTATGCATCTTATCGATCGATAATTACGTCGAAGTTTTTTTTCTCTATTTCTTTTTTCAAAAATTGCAATTTTTACATAGAATTGCAAACTCCAAATTTTGTTCGATCTGAGTACTAAAAACTCTAACTTTGGTCTAATACTAATTGTTGAAAATTGGTCTAGAGAACTTCAACCAAGCTCTGATACCAATTGTTGATAATCGAACGCGAAACAGAAAAAGAAAACTGTGGATGCAGGGACACCAAGATTTACGTGGAAAACCCTAATGGGAAAAAATCACGGGCAGAGGAGAAATTCACTATTTGAAAATCAAGGTATAATGAGTTTTGCGACTCAAGCATCACTATATAGAGAAAAATAAATAACCCTAATATTGGATATGGGGCCGTACCGGCCCAACTAAAATTCGAGTCACACCGAACTCTAACAATCTCCACCTTGACATGAATTCCATAAGAAAGATCCAATGTAGGCTTCTCGGCCCACCCCAAAACCAATCCAGAACACTGAACTCTGACAATCTCCATCTTCAAAGAAATTCCAATGTAAGGCAAACGATCTGCAAAACTCCAACAAAAAATAACCCCCTCTTCCACAAAGGCCCCTACTGGGCCAACTCAATATTTGGTACTAATCAAGTTTAAGCCCTTCTTAAACTTGAGAGACACACTCAGGAAGAAATCACATCTTCTCAATTGTATCAACGAACTATCAGAGATATCGCAACGAACTCTATGTGAATATGTTGAAGACCCTCCACTAGAATCAATACCCTCGAACACACTCAATGCATAACCCACTGTAGAAGTTTCACCATATCGCAGTGGAGCTTTACCCTTTCTCTTGGTTTTGCTTTTGACGATACTACTCTGATGTGAAACTGTAACTGGTGACGATGTGGTAACCGGATCACCCTGAACATCTGTAATAAGCTGACATATCGGCTCTAATGTAAATTCAGATCCCAACTTGAACTTCACCTGAGAACCTGACTTCTTCTGAGTCTTCTCCAAAAAACCTTTTGAAGGTGAATTCACAAACTTTGTAGCCTTATTACCCGTCACTGTAGAACCCTGTAACACATACAAATTTGCAGAGCTTATGTGTCCCTTTAACTTGACGAGAGCACCCTTACTGATCTTTATACCTCTACCTACAACACTGTACCGATACCATTTTGAATCTAGAGTACTCAACAAGATCAGATTCTTCTTTAAATCGGGAATATGTTGCACGTTACCCAATGTCCTCACAACTCCATCAAATATTCTGATTCTAACGGTACCAATACTAGCTATTTTGTAAGGTGTGTTTTTTATCCATTAATATAGCACCTCCTGAAATGGTCTTATATGTCGAAAACCAATCTTGATTGTAGCACATATGAAACAAACAAGCTGAATCTAGAATCCAATCCTTGTTTGGCTTTGAGTTTCCCTCTAACACAATTAAAAGATCTCCATCACTATAGTCTTCTTCTTCTGCGACAACTACTTCACCAAATGTTATCAGTTGTTTTCCCTTCTTAGCAGCTCTCTTTATTTCATTCTGCAATTTACGGCATTCAGCTTTAATATGCCCTTTTTTCTGACGGAAGTAACAGGTTCTATCACGGTTTCTTGACTTTGATCTGCCCTTTGAATTCTGAACACTATCTCTACCTTTGTTGTTTGACTCTCTTGTTCTACCCCGAACGACGAGTCTCTCACCTCAAGACTCGAATCCAACAACAATTTGTTTCACCTTTTTCTTTGACAACAAAAAATCATAAACCTCTTACAGAGTTAGACTTTCTCTACTGTATAAAATTATATCTCTAAAAGCACCATATGAAGCAGGCAATGAGCATAGTAGAATCAACCCCAACTCCTCCTTATCGTACTTGCATCTCATAGTCTCCCAATCTGAAACTAACTCATTGGATGCAGTTAAGTGTTCTGTAATAGAACTTCCTTCGATTAATTGATGAGAATAAAGTCTTTGCTTCAAATGCAACTTGCTAGTCAGGGTTTTCCTCATACACAACTACTCTAATCTGAACCATAACTCAGCGGCAGATTTCTCGTTCAAAACATCCTGCAAAATCTGATTTGACAAATGCAGACGTATCAAAGATAGGGCTTTTCGATCCTTACGAAGGTTCTCCTTTTCACTCCAAGTTGTGGGCATTTTATCGAGCCCTAACAATGTGTCATCTAAATCCATCTGTGTGAACACATTTCACATCTTCACCTGGCATAACTGAAATTTTGTCTTTTGATCCAACAATGAAATATCAAATTTCAGTGAACTCATCTCCCCAAATATTTCAAAAATTTTCCTAAAAAATATTTGGTCTCAAAATATCCGCCCCAAAATTCAGAATCCCAAATGTCTCTGGCAAAATCCGATATCCAAACCAAATTCTCAATCACCAAAATTCAAAATTTTTAGAAACAAAATTCTAAATTTTCCTTTATTCCAAACTAAAAAATCAAAAACTTGATTTTTCTTTCCCTCACCAATTCAACCTTGCGGATGGCATTCCTTGTGCATGCGACACCAGCCAACGAGTGGACATCAATGGAGAATCGATCGATTGTGTAGCCATACAAAAGCGATTGAAGATTCGGTGATGACTGGAGGCAAGTGTGGATGGCGTTGAACTGACGTCTCCTTCTCTTAGGCGACATACGCGGCAAGGGAGTTCACCCGCTTCTCTACGATGGACGGCGGCGTCAGCTCTCTCTTCTCTTCGGCAACGGACAGTGTGGGAGAAGGGCGTATAACAGAGGAACTGTCTTCTTCCTCTGAGCAATGGACAGCAACCGAAGCACCTCTGTTTGAAGAAGCAGAGGTGAAAACGCAGGCGGCTTCTTCTTGTGTTGAGGAAAGAAGACGCGGGCAACATCGAAGAAGCATGGGGAACAATTTTTTTTTTTCAATTTTTATTTCCAAAAATTGCAATTTTCACATAGAATTGCAAACTCCAAATTTCGTTCGATCCGAGTACTAAAAACTCTAACTTTACTCTGATACAAATTGTTGAAAATTGCTATAGAGAACCTCAACCAAGCTCTGATACCAATTGTTGAGAATTGAACGTGAAACGAAAAAAGAAAACCGCAGAAACAGGGACATCAAGATTTACATGGAAAACCCTAACAGGGAAAAACCATGGGTGTAATTCCTTAAAATGCGGGGAAATTTTGAAATTTTCTTTTTGAAACAAATCAAAGTGCGATACTAAAACCGGACCGTTACTAACCTTTTGGTAAACTCGTTTGGAAAACCAATTATAAAGTGCGGAAGCGTAAATAATAAAATTATTTATTTAAAATATTGTGGAAGCGTAAATCATTGATAAAGAAACTTAATGAAAAAACTAAATAATTAAATACGATTTATTACAACTGTTCTCTCTTCTCGCTCTAGCCTGGCCAGCCCCAATCTCGCCCGTGCAAATCCTTCATCCCTGCTCCATTATCTGTTTATTATCCACTTAGTATCTGGTCATCGTTTGTACCTACACCACAAGTAACACGTGAGCCTAATGGCCTAGTAAGGAAAATTGTATAATGCAATTATGCTTATGACTCTCTTTAGTTCATTTGAAATGGGGGCCACCCAAACCAATTCTTTCATTTCGTTCATTCGTTCATTCGTTGCTTTACATTCATTCATTTGTTCATTACTCGTACATCGAGCTGGAGATTGAAAGACCCATATGGGATGGTATAGTTGGTCGGATCTAATCTCTTGTGGACAACTAGATCCCGTTCCCGACAAGGTATGGGCATTTCCTAGCTGCCAGACTAGAACCGCTACCCATCCGCCCCAACTCCCATTCATTCTTTCATTTTCTTAATATTTTACCTCACTTATGTATGCTTGCGTACCACCACCAAGGAGTCACTTCCTATGATTTCTATTAACATGATGCATGGTTATACATTCTCAACCTAACATGATGCATGATGCTTCACAATATAACATTTATAGAAATTGAAGTGCGCATAACGAAAGTAATTGAAATTAAAAGCGCATATAAAAGAATAATATTAATTGAAAACGCATAGCAATGGAGACAACCAATAATAAAGAGAACATTTATAATATTGAATACAAGAATTACCATGCCAATTATCTAGTTAACTTCCCAGTCCATTTACATGCTTCCTCTATTTATTATTCTAGGTGATTTAAATATGTTCTTGTACTAGTTCATTGGTTAAACATACTAATTGAACATACTAATCACAAGCTTATTACATGGCATATCTTAATTAATTGTCACGCGAATATTAATATAACTTAATTACATGCTCAACTAATTCATTATCATGCTCAAGGTTTAACGACTAGTAATTTATCATGCTTATTTACATGGTTAGATTAGCTAATTGGTCAACATGCTCAATTGATTAAATTAACTAAATTGATTAGCAATTAACTCGATTGATTAATAATTAAACAAATTGATTACATGCTCAAGTGATAAGATTAAGTAAACATGCTTGAGTCAAATGAATTACTTTAGTTAAGTTAACGTGCTCTCTAGATGATTAAACATACTTATATAATTTAACATGCTCAGGAAGTGGTTAACAACTATTAGTTAGTTAAGCAGATTGATTAACATGCTCGATTTCTAATTCTAATCCAGTTACTTGCTCAAATCAGATTATCATGCTCAAGTTCACTAATTTAGTTAAGCTAATTAACATGCTCATACAATACTAATTAACACTTAAACATGCTGGTTAATTTACATACTTAGCCAATTAACTAGCTTGGTTGACATGCTCAATTGCTCACAATTTCTACGTTGATCAGTAAATAAGCATGCTAGAATTAGAAAAGTCAAACAACTAATTGATTTACATGCTCGAAAGATTATAAATACAGATTAAGTAGTTTACATGCCTTGATTACACAATTCAACTAGTTTGCATGCTTAGATTAATCAACTATTTAGTTTCTACAGATTAACATTTAACTGAATTGTTTCACAAATAGGCATACTAGTTTAGGGAGATAAAACGAACAATAGATGGCAGAACAATAGCAAGGAAATAATAGCATGATAGCGGAAAACTAAACAGCAAGTAATCATTCAGTATCAAAAATAGAGTTCCTAACTTATCTCAGACTTCACATATTCACTCGTCTTTCACACTCTCAACATTCATCACCTTTCTCGCATTCATCACTTCTTTCAACAAAGCATTTGTATCACATAATAGGCAATAAAACAGAGCTAAACAACGAAAGGAAAATATCACAAAGCTTGTAATGATTCACAATGAGAAATCGACGAGGAAAACATAACAGTGAATAACCACTAATAGCAGCAAGAAGAACTACACATATCAGCAAGAACTATCATAGAAAATCATCTAAGGCACTAACTAACAGTAAGCATTTCAAGAACGAACACAAAACGCACGTACTCTACTTGTGGTGTAGGGCCTCCAAATGGCCAAGACACACCCAAGTTCCTTACGTCGAGTCTTTATTGCGCATTAACATTTAATAGTTATCCTCCTTCCTTTGTCAACACCTTCATAATCAAAACGTTCATCATTAATGATTACGACTTCATAAATTTCATCGCTTTCCTATCCTAATTACATATTATATTCATGCATCGACGTTGAGCATATAATTCAGAGCAATAATCATCTAAGCATTTGATTCAGAGCATAAAATTAACGTTTCCCACTTCCTACGATTCATTCATGCTTTTACTAAATTCTAGCTTAACCAACATACCCTTCATTACAACTAACAGAGTTCTCATATTCATCCATTAACAGAGTGTAACCTGCAGTAATGACTAATTTCTAACATGTTCATGTTTTTGGAATACCAACCAACAACGCATATCACGTTTAATAGAAATCTATTCAGAACCAACCACTACACAATCACAAGAGAGTATTCCAAAGTCAACAGATTGTTGCCTCCGACAAATCATCCAGCAAACTACAGTTCACAACAATTAGCAGAAACATTCCTAAACTAACTAATTGTTTCACAAGTTAGAAAATAAATACATATTCCACAGCCGATAATCCACAACACTAAATCAAGGAGAGCAGCTTACTGAACATAAATCCAATAATAGAGCACGTTATTTTAGCATCTTGTAACAATAGTAAAAGACTCTCTTTTTACCTTGAGGAACACCCAAGAGGTGATTGCAGAGGACACCCGAGAGCAACTCCCTCTTCTTCCCTCTCCATTGATTTTCCCTCGGCCATTCACTTCCATCCAGCAACCCCCCTCTTCTCTCCTTGCATCCTTTCCAACCTTCATAGCTCCAGAGAGCATCTCACCTCACAACCCAAGCTTTCTCGAGAGCCTTCCTGCTCTGTCTTTATCCTCCAGCCACTGACAGCCACTCCAGCAACTTTACAGAGTGTGTTCCCCCACGCTACACTGCAGAAAGCGATTCCACGCTAGAGAGAATGATGGGGGTTGTCTGCATAGCAGGCAACACTTCACTTGAACGGGGTCAAACTAGACCTGGCCATACCCAAGTCGGAGAATCTGGGTCGCGAGTCGCCTTCTGCATTTGTCGGATTCGTGCTGCCCATCGCGAATCGCTAACCATTCCTACGCCACACCTCATCATTCGCTGCTTCCTCGTCATCGCCACTCTACTGTCGCTGAGTATCATCAGGAAGTCGACAGAGCGCCGCAACACCGAACGCCAAATCGACGACCCAAGCCCGCTGTTCGCCGGACAATACGCACCCGAACCAAAGCTCACCGTTGCCGCCCTTCGTTTGGTTTCCTTCACCCTCGGTTTCTCACTCTCTGTCTAGCTCTCTCCCTCGTCTCTCATTCCCTCTTTTCCCTCTATCTCCTTCCCTCGTCTGCTCTCTTTCGTAAAGAAAGGCCGAAGGCCATTTCTTTGGCCTTTGGCAGAATCGGGTGTGTGAACCAGTTCAGCTGAACCGGTTCTGAACCTGTTCATACACTCCAATTTCTTTCACAATTTACTTTAACCTAATAACAAATTAAACCCCCAACAATTAAATCTTAATTAATCCAACTTATTTAATCATCTTACAATTTAATCCCCAATAATTTAGCCCCTCTTAAACTTCTCCTTATAATTTCCCCCCTTTTTTTGTAACCTTAATTAATTAATATTGAAAGAAGCACATATTTAAGTGTTAAATATTAGTATCACATATTAACTGACCAAATTTGTAACTCCCACCTGAGTCCCAATATCGTTAAAAGATTATTAGAGATTTAATTTAAATTTCTTAATTCCATTTCTTAAATTGCTTTCCATCAATTAAGCCTACAATGAATCCTCTTAGATTATAATTGAACGGTTACGTCATTGGTAATACCCTAATAAATACCCGATAAATCCAAACACCCCTAATTAATTTTTAGTTATTCTTAATAAATTCTGATATGAAAATTCAGGGTATTACAATGGGAAGAGGAGAAATTCACTATTTGAAAATCAAGGTACAATGAGTTTTGCGACTCAAGCATCAATATATAGAGAAAATAAATAACCCTAATATTAGATATGGGCTCGACCTGGCCCAACTAGAATTCAGGTTACACCGAACTCTAACAGAAGTGTTGCTCGTTTACTTGCGTACATTTGAGTCTTTAAGGATAACGCTCGTGAAGAGTGATTGTAAAGTTGATTGACACCCTGAAGATCGATCATTTTGTAACCAGAAGATTATTGAGAAGGAATTTTTTAGAAGAAATTTTGGAGAGCAGACGTAGGCAGTTTAGTCGAACCACATTAATAAATGTGTTTGTTTTCTCTTTGCCTCTTTCTTTATTATTACAGTTTATGCTTGCATATTAGAATTAGTAAATCTAAGGGAAATTAAAAAAAAAAAAACAACCATTGTACTATGGCGTCAATGACAAGTCAACTATCGAACAATTTTTGCAAACAACTTAAACATTGAATTATGAAAAATGGACGACGCAAATATCATTGTTATCTGTTGAAAAAAACATTAACTCAAAAACGATGCCGAAACATACTCTCTACAATTCTAATTCTACTTTAGTTTTGTGCTAAAATTACAATAATTAAAGCAATCTTGTTGCGAAGACGATACCGGGAAGCTCTGACATGGTCTTCTCATTGTTGAAAACAATTACCACGCTTTCAGTTTTCCAAAAACGTTGTCGAACGTTGGCATGACTCACCCCTCCTCTCAATTTCACCCGTCCAGTTCTCATCACTATCTTTTCTTTCTTTTTCCTGGTCAATCGTCATCATCTAGTGCTCATCACCATCGTCTCACTTTTCACAAAACAAAGTAATTTTTCCATTGCGAAAAGTTTTTTTTTCGCAGTAGAAAGTAATATTTCTGCTGACAAAACGTTGTCGTTCTACAACAGAAAGTAATCGTTCTGTGCGCGGAAAGTAATCTTTTAAATCTGTTTAGTGGAAATATAATATTCCGCTGTAGAAAGAGAACGTTTTACAGCAGAAAGACAACTTTTTGCTGCAGAATGACAGTTTTTAACAGAAAATGTAATCATAATGTTTGCTCCGTTCAGTCTCGTATCTCAATGTTTAAGTTGTTAGTAAAAATTGTTCAGTGGTTAACTTGATTGTATAGTATAGTGGTTATTTTGTTAATTTTCCTAAATCTAATTAATAGAGATATTAAGATAGTATTTAATAGAAGATTTAATCATTTGAAATTTAAAACGCTTGAACTGTGTTTTTTCAACTTTTAAGTATATGCTGCTTACTAGATAGGATCGATTGCCATGGTCGAAGTCAGAGGCCAAGGAATGGATTTCGTGCCCTGCTAAGGTTGGAGTCGTGCTTTGCGAATTGTGAAGTGCGACTTCGAGTCTCAAACTTCGATTGAAGGTGGACATCAAGAAGTGCTCTGTGAAGGCTGGAAGGGGAACTCGGACTTCAATTCGTGCTCTGCGAAGTCGACCTTCGAGTTGTGCGATTGAAGGTCGAAGGCGAAGGGGAACTCTCGACTCTCGAATTGCGAAGTGCAATTGAAGGAAGGCGAAGGGGAACTTGGGAACTTTGGGTACTTGGTACTTGCGACTGGGAAGGGCCGAACCACCGAAGGGGAACTCGGGAAAGTTTGTGGGTACTAGGTACTCGGCGGCAGTAGTCAGCGACTTGAGCTGGAGTCTTGAGATGGTCAGTTTACCCATGATTATGTGATTTTTGACCTCCAGAACCGTGAACCGAACCAAACCGTGGGTAATTGTTCCATTGCATGTAGAATCGTTATCGGATGTTCACATTCTTGGAACCAGACTGGCCCAAATCGTTTCTCACAGTTCGAGTATGTATTCATGAGTCAGTCCGGTTCTGCCCATGGTGACATTGGTGAAAATGAGGTTCACAACAAGGTTAAATCCAGACCCCGAAAAAGACAAAATTTATTGATGAATGTTCAATTATTTTTTTGAAGTACAGGGGATTATATTTTTTGTTTTCAGAACATTGATGGAGACAAATTTCATCAATAAAGCTGACGCTGGTCCAACCCTCTTCAAATTTCACACCCGTTTTTCAATAATTGAAGGGAACGTTGTTTATTTTTAATTGAATTAAAACTTTCCAGTTCCCACCATAGCCATTACCTTGAAGACCTGCAAATTCATTTCACCTTTCTCCACCAACGTTTAGCTGCCATGGATCCCAAGCTTTCCGTTCTACTTTATCTACTGTTCCTCTCCAGCTCCAGCTATGTGGCTTCTCAAACCATGGTCAAAAATCTCCCTGGCTACTCTGGAGATCTTCCCTTCAAATTTGAAACTGGGTAATGTGTGTTTTCTCGACCATTTTTTTTTTGGGTTTGACAGTCGTAGATTGACGTTTCTGTGGAGGTTTTTTGAAATGATTAAGGTATGTGGGCGTGGGAGATTCTGAAAATATTCAACTGTTCTACTACTTTTTTGAATCCGAGAGAAGTCCTGGGGAAGATCCACTCGTGCTTTGGCTCACTGGTGGTCCTGGGTGTTCTTCATTTTTTGGGTTGGCTTTTGAAGTTGGTAATTTTCTTTCCTAATTAGTGGTTTCACAGTGCTGACCATCCGATCCAATACACCATTAAAGTTCCAGTAGAGATTTTGTTTAACTCTTTGAATGTTCAGAAAGAACTTTTACTGACCCAACATTATTTTCTGGGTTTGCTGTTTCTGATCTCCATTCATTATTTGTTTTGTAGGCCCTGTATACTTCCCAGATGCTAAATGGAAAGGTCCAAATGTTCATGATGAATTGCCAAATTTAGGATTGAATCCATATTCGTGGACAAAGGTTATGAGCAGTGGCTTCCATCTCTAATTTTCTTTTTCTTTTGGCCTCCTGAATAATTGAATAATTGATATTTGAACTTTTTTTATGGTATTGTAGTTCCTCAACATGATATTTCTAGACGCTCCTGTCGGGACAGGATTCTCTTATGCGAAAACTCCAGAAGCGTATGAAACTGGCGATTCGTTACAAGTTGGACAAACTTATGAATTTCTACGAAAGGTAGATGACAAAATTTATAGCCTTGACAAGATCAATTACTATCGAAAAATGCATTAAACAAGTTCTTGTTTTTGCTGTCTTGCAGTGGCTTATGGCACATCCTAAATTTCTAAAAAACCCACTTTACCTTTCTGGTGATTCCTTCGCAGGCACAATCATTCCAATGATTGTTCATGAAATAACTGATGGTAGCAGCCTATGCACAAAAACTTCACTCTTTTCATATAAATTCCCCTAAATTCAGCATTTTCCTTATTCGCAAAACTTCACTTTCGACGGGCGAAAAAATGAGGTACTTGACAATTTAATTTGTCAATGATGCTTCTTCTTTCTTGTACTTTCTTTTCAGGTATTGAAGCTGGACATCATCCAGTCTTGAATCTCAAGGTAGGTTTTGATCCTACTACAAATCAAACTTGTGCTATTTTGAATCAATGACAACTTTCTTAATTTCCGAAAAGGGCTATTCGCTCGGAAACCCTGTCACTGACACTGATGCTGAGGTATGGTCAAGATTCGAATTTGCTTACCAGAAGACATTAATATCGAAAAAACTCTACGAGGTTAATCATCCCACAACACTTTTATCTTTTCTGTCTTTCGATTTATTTTTTCCAAGCAGTCTGAGAGTTTATTGTTTTGGGTTGTAGACCTTTCAAATTATGGTCTTGTGCTCTGATAGAAGTTGCCTAAATCAACTTCTAAAGGTTGTTGTTTTCTGTTTATCTAGTCTATCCTTGGCAACTGTAAAGGCAATTACAATTCCTCAGTTGGAACAACTGATCCACTTTGCCAAGAGAGTCTGGATGAGTATGCAGAGGTGCATATAGCTATTCCCGTCATTCCGATTTCCATCTGAATTTTAATAGACTCTACGTTACCTAAATAACATATTCGGTCTGTGTTTTTTAGTGCACAGAAAAAATTGATATACACAACATATTGGAACATTCATGCCACAACTTCTCAGAACCCTTGGATCCAGAAGTACAGCCAAGTTGGAATCTTAACCAAAATCTTGGGAAGAATTTCATTTCTCTTCTTCGTATTGATCCTCATTATCGCCCTCATCCTCGAATTCCATCGTGCCGGGTAAATTTTTGTTCCTATTATCTATTATTACGCACAGACAAACTGTAAACTATAAATTTGTTGAGCGATTAAATAGACATGTTCTAAATTATATCCAATGATACTCTAAGGAGGGAAAGTTCCCATTTTGAAAATTGTGAGTGCATGGATTGGATGCATGTTGATCTAAGTTACGTGTCTCACACAAACAACCTGGCTAAAATAATGTCTTTGTCATGTGAGACATGGAAAGAAATTAGATCATGTACAACATAGGAAGATAAGAAGTATCAGGTGATAAAATTGTTAGTACGTGTCTTCACTTTATTTGTTGAACCTATAATAAGTTACTGATAGAGTTCAAAAAGGTCAAATATTTGATGATTTTATCATGTATGATTGAATTGCAAAAAACTACTGGTTAAAGAATTCCTTTCTACATGCTCGGGAACAATTAGGAGATTATCTGCTTCTGGTAGGAACATACTACGGGATGGCGGTCCAATCAAATCAATACATTCTAAGAAAAAAGATGTGGATATCAATCGAATCATTGTTTGAGACCTAGGATTCTATCTTATCATCAATCATATCATCGATTACATATTTTCTTTTTCTTATCAATGAATATATCTTTTCACTTGTATAACTTAGAAGTCTCATATTTCAGCATAACATAGTATATCCCTGTAATAGACAGACAACTACAGACATTCTACGATGTTGTAGTACTATATGTTTGGGAACTACTTTTCATCTTTTTTGTAGAAACATAATTACATGTACGCATACCATTGGGCTAATAATCCGGCAGTTCAAAAGGCTCTTCATATTCGCAAGGTAAACTCGATTTCTAGAGGCAAATGAAGATTCTTGTTGAAGCTTTATCTTTAGCAAGTTCACTTGAGTCCATGCAAAAAACTTGACAAGCAGGGTAGTGTGAAACTGTGGGTGAGATGCAATATGAGCATGCATTATCTCTACGAGGTCTCAAATGCAATTGTTTACCATCAGAATCTCATCTCGAAAGGTTATCGTATTTTTATTTATAGGTATCGTATTTTTATTTTTGGGTATTGTATTTTTATTATTGTATTATCTTGAACCATTCACCATATGTATTGCTTCTTCCTTCTGCATCTTCATGCAGTGGGGATCATGATTTGTCTCTTCCACACACATCAACACAAGCATGGATAGAGTCTTTGAATTTGACTATTGTTGATGGTTGGAGACCATGGTTTGTTGAGGATGAAATTGCTGGGTTGGTTTCTTTTTCTGTCCTTCTTGTTTGAAAGAAATTACTCTTTTGAAAATAGTTTTCAAAAATGTGTTTGGTTACGTTGTTTTGTTAGGTACTCGATGGAATATTTGGGCAAAAAATGCCGATTGACATATGCGACTGTGAAGGTAAAGATTTGTTTCATATCCCGACCAATCTAAGTTTTGTGGTCGAGAAAAATGGAGTGATGAATTTGTCTTTGCGTCTGTTTTTGGCAGGGAGCAGGTCACACAGCTCCTGAGTATAAACCAAAAGAATGCTTTGCAATGGCTTCTAGGTGGTTTTCTCACAAACCTCTTTAGCTTTTGGATGAACGAAGCTTCTTGCATGAACCTCTTTTTCGAGTTCTACTTATTTATGGGATTGTCATCGCTAGCTATCATGTAGAACAATTCCACGATCGATTGAGTTTGGTAGTAAATGTCAGATATTGAGTTGGTCATAATCAGCCGATCGAATTAATATTCAGTCGTTTTTTGTTATGATAATGTTTCCCGCTCGACATTATCGCAGATATCCTCTAATTATATCACTCAAGCTCCTAATGGGGAAGGGTCTTTTAGGGGCGCACCAACTTTGGCACCCGATTTTGTGATTCAATCCAGGACGATCCATCACTCGAAATAAGAATTGGGTTTGTTGGACCTTATAGGTTACATGGGAATCTCTTGCATACAAATTACGTATCTGTTTTTTTATTTGTATAAATCCTATCTTTGATTTGTATGGGAGCGAGAGTGGGTGGAAGGTTTTGGATTTTTGGGATTAAATGATCAAAAACAACACCCTCTTGTCTGTCTTCTTCTACCTCTTCAAGTGGACACTGACAACTTATGCACCTGCACTCTTTGGCGCTGCTGCTGCTGCATTATCCTTTGTTTGTTTAACTCCATAGCTGGATTGATATGATATTTAAAGTACCGATTCTCATTCCGACAAACTCTACTATAAAAAATGTATAAAGCAAAAGCAGAATCTGTAATAATGGACCACTAACACTGCAGACACGTTAATGGCGCTGCAGCTTCTTCTCCTATTTTTTAATTTTAAATTCACCAGCGTTTCAATAATGGAAGGCAACCACATTTTCTTGCCGCCATAGTCGTCACCTTGAAAACTTGAACATTTATTTCCCCCTTCTCCGCCGACGTTTCACAGCCATGGATCCAATGCTTTCCATTCCACTCTATCTACTGTTAGCCTCCACCTTTGTGGCGTCTCAAAGCATCGTCAAAAACCTCCCTGGCTACTCTGGAGATCTTCCCTTCAAACTTGAAACTGGGTAATGTTTGTGTTTTCTCGACCATTTTTTTTTTCTTGGGTTCGACAGTCGTAGACTGACGTTTCTGTTGTGGGGTTTTTGAAATGTTTAGGTATGTGGGGGTGGGAGATTCGGAAGATGTTCAGCTGTTCTACTACTTTTTTGAATCTGAGAGGAGCCCAAAGGACGATCCCCTCGTGCTTTGGCTCACCGGTGGCCCTGGGTGTTCCTCATTTTTTGGGTTGGCTTTTGAAGTCGGTAATTTTCTTTGTTAATTTCCCATTTCTGGCTCATCATCCAAAGTTCTAAAGGGTACTTATGTCTTTTAGATGAATTTTACATTTAAAATAATATTTTCATTCAAAATTTACTAGTAAATTTCTATAATTTAGAAATAAACAAAATAATAATTATCAATCTTAATCCATACTTTTAATGTAGAGGTAGATCCGAAATACTTTTATTGTTTTGATCATTTTATTTTCTTTTCTCTTCGATGATCAAAAGAGACGAATGATTGCCTTTCTAGAGAGAGATGAATGGTTTCTTCCTTTATTTTTCTTGTACCATTAACAAAATCCTCAAGTTTCAATCTTTTTTAGAGAATTTAAAGAAAATTTACAGATTTACCCTTTCAGGGAATATATGTAAATACTCTTTTATTCGTATCTTTTTAATCATATATTATATACTTTAACAAGGTCAAAGAGAGGGAATTAAAACTCAATCAACTTAATTTCTTTTAAGCTTAACAATCATTACATTAATCAATTTAAGTAAATTCACTTTAATTAATAATTAATATGATTATTAAAATAATTGTTGTTCCAAATTGCTATTTCTCAACAATAATATCCATGCCAAAACATGACCCACAAAGCTCCGTTAGAGATTTTGTCTGAATTCCTGAATGTTTGGAAAGAAGTTTCATCCAGTACGTTTTGTAGGTCCCATATACTTTCCAGATGCTCATTGGGAAGGTGCAAATGTGGGTGGAGAATCGTCAGTCTTAGGATTGAATCCATATTCGTGGACCAAGGTTATTTCTTATTCCGCGTTGGCTTCCATTGAAACTCTCCCTCTAAACCTTGAGCCTTCTCTCTTGTATTTGTTTGTAGTTCCTCAACATGATATTTCTAGACGCCCCTGTTGGCACGGGATTTTCGTACGCAAAAACGCCGGACGCGTATGAAGTCACCGATACTTTGCAAGTTGAACACACCTGTGAATTTCTGAGGAAGGTGGAGGAGACATGAATATCCGATGTTGTTTCTCTTCAAGTTTCAACCTCATTTTTGAAGTAGATGCATTAATCATTTGTCCTTACGCAGTGGCTTCTGGCACATCCTGACTTCCTCAAGAATCCGCTTTATCTTTCCGGTGATTCGTACGCCGGCACAATTATTCCGATGATCGTTCAAGAAATTACTTACGGTACTTCATCATCATCCTTATCCTACAGTGAGCGAGATTAAACTGACTATTGGTTGTGCATGACCGATTCTTTATCACGCCCTCTGTTTTCAGGTATGGAAGCTGGACACGAGCCTCTGATGAATCTGAAAGTATATTCTTCCGCCCGAATCAGTTCTTTCAATTCAACTCTGATCCTAATAATCCTAGTTGTTTAATTATGCAATGCTTGTGTTTTAAACCATGGGTTCTATTTTGACCAAGGGTTATACGATGGGAAACCCTGTCACCGACAGGCCGGCCGAAGCCTTGTCAAGATATGAATTTGCCTACCAAAAGGCACTCATATCAAAAACACTCTATCAGGTGAACTCTTCCACAACTAGAACTTCTGTTCCAGCTCTTGCATTGCACACCTAATTCTGTGTTACTAGAAACGTTCACCCCAGATCCATGCATCCCCCCTTTTGTTCTTCATTTTTGTCATTAAATGAACAATGTTTTTGGTTTCCTTGCAGTCTCTCACAGCCAATTGCAAAAGCGATGCAGATAACTTAGATGGAAAAAATGAATCGTTGTGTGAAGAAAGTAGGAGCGAGTTCTCGAAGGTGCATTCTTATGCATAAGTTCTTGAATCCAGTCTATGTACATGAACTCACATCCTCGCTCATTATGCAGTGCACAGAAAAACTAAGTTTTCACAACATACTGGAGCATTCTTGTTATAACTTCACGGACCCAGATATGCGATCGAACTGGGATCCAAACTCTCATCCTCGAAAGGATTTCATTTCCTTGATTCCACAAGTTCCTCCCCCTCGGAATCCAACCTGTCGGGTACGCACAGCTCGACCAAGATGGAGTTTTCGTTTGGTTGATCTGCTATAAATCACAACATATTTACAAACTCTATGTTGTGTTATTCTGAGCTATATTATAGGCTGTTGATGTTGTGGGGAGGGTAAAGTCCATGTTAAAAAGGATTAGAAGAGAGAGATCCCATAAACTGCATAACCTATTTTGCTTTTTATTTTGCTAGAGACATAATTACATGTACGCATATTATTGGGCGAATGATGAATCAGTTCGAAATGCTCTGCATATTCACGAGGTAATTTGTTTTAGTGACGCAATGCTAGTCTTTATTTTTGCTAAATCGTTTTGAATCGTGTCACCTTGGGAATCAGGGGAGTATAGAAGAGTGGTTGAGATGCAATCGAAGTCTTGCGTACACGTTTAATGTTTTTAGTGCTGTTGTTTACAACAAGAATCTCCTCGATAAAGGTTATCGAACTTTTATTTATAGGTAAAGACCACTCATGCGATCTGAGCATATTACTGTTGTACCATGAAATTATTCACACTAGTTTCTGGTTTCTCTCCATCTTCTTAATACAGTGGTGATCACGATATGCTCGTCCCGCATTTGTCCACACAAGCATGGATAGAGTCTTTAAATTTAACTATCACCCATAATTGGAGACCATGGTTTGTTGATGATGAAATTGCCGGGTTAGTTTCTTTTTTGACTTTTATGCATTTGTTCGTTTCAGGTGCAAAAGTGAAATGGCATCGGTTATGTCGTTTCGCAAGTTTTTGTAACTGAAAAAACAAGTTTAGTGCTTGTGAATTTGTTTTGTAGGTACTTGGTGGAGTATTCGGGCAAAAAATACCGGTGGACGTATGCGACTGTGAAGGCAAGCATAGTTGGGATTTTGAGTGAAGGAAAGATTTGTTATGAAAGAGAAGGGAATGATGAATTGATGTTGGTGTTTTGCAGGGATCAGGCCACACAACTCCAGAGTACCACCCAAAAGAATGCTTTGCAATGGCTTCCAGATGGTTTTCTCAGGACCCTCTTTAGCAGCCCTTCAATGGACTGAGCTTCTTCCATTCCATCGCCAGTCTTATTGTTTTTAAAGATTGGGTATGATTGAATCTAGCTTTCTTTTCGGCTACTCATGTTTAAGGTGATGTGCAATTGGGAGTTGAAAATGTTTGTGTGGTTCGAAATCCTCCCTCCAATTGTATCCAATTGGTTACCTCACATGTTTTGAAGCTGAAAATGTTTGTTGTGGATTTTGTGTACAAGTGAAAGTGTATTGTTGGGATAATTATGTGTAAATGCAAGTCGATAATAATATCACGATCAAAGATAGGATATCGAATCTATTAAGTTCTTTACAAGACCAATTAAAATCTCTATGTAAAAAGCAACAAAGAATTTAATGATTTTGAGTGATAATGAATAATTGATAATTTAAGAAAACAAAGGTAATAAAAGTATGTGATAGATAATTGAGAATTAATTGATTACCACCATGACTATTTCATCTTCACCTATAATGCAAGGTTTATTTATAAGTCTAAAATTTAGCAAGTAGTGCATGAAACCTGAACTTCGATTGCATTTTTGACTTTTTTTTTTTTTTTTTCTTTTCTTTTTCTTTTACTTTCATATATGAGTAAGCTTGACAATGAGACGCTCACTGTAATATCCTGATTTGTATTTAAAAATGATAAATTGAAAAAATAATTGAAAATATTCAAATTAGTTGAATAATTATCAGGATATTACTATTGACATCAATGGATTGACCCAATTTTGGTTGGTTAGACTCATTCCAAAATGATTGGATGACTTGGTTTTATTTAAAAATATGTGGAGTGGATTAATGAGGATTAATTATTAAATTAAGTGGGGAGCAAAGAGAAGTGATGAATTGATATATGGAAGGTTTGATTAATTAATAAGTGGGGATTAATTAATTATTAAATTAAGTTTTATTTTAATAGAAGAAATGAAAATAGAGAGGGAGAAGAGACTGAGAGGCAGAGAAGAAACAGAGAGGGAGAAGAGATCGGGAGGAAGAATGGGCGATCGGGAAACGACGGCTGGCGAAGGACGTCGTCGCGGCTCGGGTGCGCGTTGTCCGGCGCATGGCGGCGACGATGGACTGCGGCGACTTGACGAACGGCGAACGCGCGGTTAGGGCTCGGAGTCGGAGCTCCCTCGCGCGTGCTTTCCGGCGGCGATTTGAGGTAAGCATGGTTGATTTCTTCTTTCTCCTTCACATATTGTTGACCGATTGTCGACAGTGAGCAAATTAGCGATGACAGAGAGGTTGTTTGATGAATGGGTTTGCTGGAGTTGGTTCGGTCAGAACTAATCCTGTTGGTCCACAACTAATCCTCAATTAAATTGGTTTAACCAATTAATTAGCTGGCAGGAGACTTCCACGCGGCAGCTCCTCTGTTAACGGTGCATATCCTCCAGCGGTGTACGTCTCCTTCTCGGCTTCTATATATCTGTATACTCGGTGAAGAATTTTGGACTAGTCTGTAATCGGTGAAGGTGCTCTCGGGTCTGTTCCATTTGGGTTCTGCCGAAGGTGCCTTGTTGCCAGAGGAAGACAGGGAAGTGGTGAGTGCAGCAATGAAAGGAGAAGTTGAGGAATCGTGTGATGTTGCCCTCGGGTCCTCACGGTGAGAATGTTTCCTTCTCTGTAATCTGGATTTTTGTGGATGTCGGATTCTTCTGGATGTTTGGCGTTCTGTTGGTTGGAATCTAGTTCTGAAAAGTTGGATAGATCCTTTGTTTAGTTACTGCTTTAGTTCATTTTATATTGATGGTTGTGTTGCGGATTATGAATGTCCTGTGTACTCTGTGGTTGAGCAAGTAGAAAAATATCCCGTCGTGAATCTGTTTTGACTTCTCTTGGTTATATTTATTGTTATGGAGAAATTATTCTGTCAATAAGAATTTGTGTTGTTGGTCAAGTGGAAATTGGTTTATGTTTGGATTGTTAATATCATAAGTCATAAACTGTTCAAGCACTTTAAGTTGTTTTAATTGTTGCTCAGTTTTGGTCTTGCTAATGTCAATTGGAAGGAATTGGGCTTCTGTTTTGAAATGGTTCCCCGTTGATAGATCTGGGTGAGGATTGTTAGGATAAATGTTTTCAGTCTATTGTGGATTGTTGAACGGAAGAGTTACGATATGTTGGAATGTTTATTTAAGTTGGATAATTAAAGAAGTTAACATGTTGTGAGGGTTGGATAATTAAGGAAGTTGACTTTGTAACTTGTTCATTCGATAATTTCATGTGAAAGTGGACATTAATTGGTTCTTTACTTTGCTATAAAAAATATGGATTGTTGTTAAGTGTTCTTGATTGGTAAACTGCCTCTTGGTTTGAAATGCACATATTGTGCATATTGACCATTATTAGTTAGGAAAGATGGATTCATGATAAAATAATATTCAGGGAGTTTGTAAAGTTAAATTATTATGATACATTGATGGAATGAGCAACATTACGAGGGTTGCTATTCCGTTATCCATGTGCAAATAGAGAAAGTGTTAAGTCGAAGTCGTATAAGAAAGATTAATAATACGTGATTTTAATAGTTTAGGTATTAACGAGAAAAGAACGGAGTGTCAAATGCGCCACAGACTCCAGGTAAGTGATACGCATGTGCTTTGGTCTTCGGATCCTACATCGCAAGAAATAGGATATGCATGTTTCGTTGTTTATAGTATTTAATAGCATGTTTCGATGTTTACAGTTTTAAATAGCACGTTTCGTTGTTTACAGTTTTATAAGCATGAATTGTATGTTGGTTGCGCTATTAGATTTCCTTAATAGAGAATGTATGCATTCACGAGCATCACGCATCATAGTTTTCCAAAAAGGTACGAAAATGGCTTTCAGGCATGGTTTTAGAAAGAGAAGAAATAAAGAAGAAACTAAACGTTTACGAAATACGAAAAAGGAAACAAAGAAGAAATGAGACGGTTACGAATAGTAAAAGAATGAATGTAAAGGCTTGGGCGGATTGTTCCCCCATGGTTAAATAATGAAGTAAAGTAAAGAAAAAGATAAAAGCTTTGGCATGTAACCCATGAATAAAGGCTTGGTGGACATTGTCTCCATGGATAGAGGCTTTGGGTGGATTAATCCCCCAATGGTTGGGTTATGTTTCCAATGGCAACCAGTTAAGGCTTTGGCTTGTAACTCATAAATAGAGGCTTTGTGGATATTGTCCCCATGGTTAGAGGCTTTGGGCGGGTTACTCCCCCATTGGTTGAGTTTACATTCCAATGTTAAATGATTAAAGCTTTGATATTAAACTCAGACTCATAAATAGAGGCTTGGTGGACTTGGTCCCCATGGATAGAGGCTTTGGGCGGGTTACTCTCCCATTGGTTGAGGCTTGAGTTGAATATCAAAGGCAAAACAATAAAGTAAAGATAATGATAAAGTAAAGACAAAATGAAGTAAAGTTTCAAGATAAAGTAAAGATAAAGAAAAAGATGAAACAAACGGGGTCGTCTGGGGATGTGAGGTTCGCCTCGTCAAGTTTAGACATCTCCAACGCCTTTCAAGACAAGGTAAAACAACGATCAAGTAAAGAAATGAACAGTAAAGTAAAGTAAAATAAAACAGAGTTAAGATTAAGAAAACGATAAAAGAAAATAAAAGAGAAATAGAAACAGAAACAGAAAACGAAAAGAGATTTAAAAGTTGCATAACATATGCATCATACCTTTTTGTTTATATCACTTACTGAGCATTAGGCTTATTAGTTAAGTCTTGCGATGTAGGTATACGCACAGGTGATCAGGTCAAAGACAGTTGACGAAGGATTTGTACGGGCGGATATTGTGGCTGGCTGGGCTAAAGAATTAAATGAGATTATTTGTAAAAGAATTTGTAAATTATTTAATATTATTTAATGCTTGTTTTAATTCCGCTGCTTTTAATAAAATGATTTTATTACTTCCGCTAAAATTGATAAATGATTTGAATAAAGAGTTTTAATGATCGAGTTTTATAAAAGGAAAATGATGTTTTAACGAAAAGAAAAGTTTTAAATTTTACCCATTTTAAAAATACAGGATGTTACACTCACCATTGTTCTTTGCCTTTTTGAAGACAGACTCCATGCCCATTTGGAAGTCTTTCTGTAATATTTGGGAAATTTGCATGTTTTCAATGAGGAGAATTGGGTGTGTATATTGTTTGGAAATAGAAGTAAGTTAGATGGATTCGAATTATGACAATGAATGTAATATCAATTCTTGATGTTATGGTTTATGAAAAAATGATGATTTAGGTATTTATGGGATGTTGGCTGGAGGAGTGGTCAATCATATGGTAGATTGATCGACCAGTGATGCTTAGTATGAGGAACAGAGGACTCTGTTGGTTTTTGGTCGATCACGAGGGATGAGTGGTTGTTCTGCTTCTTTAAAGTGTCGAAATGAGGAGGTTTTGTGGTTGTTTGGTGAACGACTGACTTTTGTGATAATTTGCTCTTGGATTGAAGGAGGTGGTTGATCATATGGATGGGTGGTCGATCATAGGCTTTACAGATTCGATTTAAGGTTGTTTTGCGTCGATCATTTTGTGAGGAGCGATCAGTTTTGGTCAGTACAAATTGTAATGTTGTGTTTTGTGGTCTTTCGGCTAAGTGTTAGTGATCGATAGATATTTTGAAAAAGGATATATAGTTTGTTTTCACATTGTTTGACGGTTGATCATTCAAAGGACATGATCGACTAGTAATGCAAAGAGTCACAAGAATAAGGGGAGTGCTGACTCATCAAGGTTTTCAAGCAAGAATGCCATCTCCTACTTAGAATGGCTGAAGAAAGATTATGAACTTATATTAAGAGAGGGATACTTGAGGAAATAGAAGGATAATCGTGAAAGGAAGGAAGAGAAATTTGAGAGGAAAAGAAAAAAAAATTGTGAAGGAGATGGAGGATGTTTGAAGGAAAGGAAGAAAAGAAATAACATAGAGAAAATGCTAAGGAAGTTGTATCTCTCATCTTCTTAAAAAACATAGAGGTAAGAAATAGATGCTTATATTTTTCCTCTATGGGTTACATCACAAGAGGTAAATTGTTGTTTATTCATTTGAGAATGTATTGTTTAATAATTGTTTGATGCTTTGATGTTCATGTTTTAAAAGATTATAATCATGCTTTGTTGTTGTATTGATAATATGTTAGCATATGTTAAGTTGTGTGCAATTATGCTCATGCATCATCATTTTGAAAATGTACGAAAATTTTTTATGTATATGTTTTGAAATGAGAATTGATATGATAAAGAAATTGTTGATTATCGTTTGTACAAAACAACCAATTTCACCCTCAGCATTCAAAGAGAAACTAGACAACAAGAAAGAATGAACGCAAAGATTTACGTGGTTCGGATTATGAATCTTACATTTGGTTCGGATTATGAATCTTACATTCACGGATCAAGATCAATGTACCTTCTCTCTCACTGAAACCTTATCTCTCATAAAGAAAAATATATATTGTCCAATAATATTTCGTTAATTAATATAAATACTTTATATTAATTAACATAATTATTAACTCTAAAGTAATTTCACAAAATACTTAGAGTTGCACTCTAAAAAATATAGAGTATATTTACTTAAAGTAATGTCCATTGACATAGTCATACATATGTATTAACTCTCCATTTAGATTCACAATACAGCTAGGTTTATAATTTGTTAACCTCTCATATTGCTTCTTTATCCTTGACTACCATTAGTTCTTAATTGAATAATTAATTCATAACGATTATGAATTGCGCGTTAATTATTCTATCATTGAACTAACAAACAAGGGAATCTATAGAAATGGATTTTGTTGTATCGATATTAACATTCCCAACTATTCATTTTAATAAACTTCCAATATACAAGGTTTATAAATCATAACTTGTACAAAACTTTATCGAGTGGATCAAAGAATAAATTAAAATAAAATAGGAGTTTATTAAATACAACGAATTAAGATCATACATATATGACCATCATTATTGTAGGATCGATATACACCTATAGAGGGGGGTGAATATAGCGTTTTTAGCTTTTTCGTGCGATATTTTAATCTCTAATTACTCTAAGTGATTTAACGCATATAATTAAAATATCGATAACATTAAATGCGTAAATTAAAGAAAAGGGTTAGAGCAATGCACACAATATTTGTTTACGCGGTTCGGCAAACTCGCCTACGTCCGCGCTTCAAGTTTCACTTGGAGATATACTAAATAATTGGCTTATGGGTGCCAATAAAACCGTTTACAAGTTGACTATTAAACGGGGCGTCACCCTTGACTAATTCTTAGGTTGTCAACCTTTGACTCTAACGAGTCGTCACCCTAAATTTGACTATTTCGGGGCGTCACCCAAGTGTGATGAATTCTAAGGGTATCACCCTCTACTATCAAGCACAATACTAAACTCAGAAATTTAAGCTTAAATCTAGCTAATCCGAATTCTCCCAAAATATAACTCGCAAGTTCGGAATAGGGAGAATTGGATTTACAACGCAATTAACAAGCTCACTGAGTAGTATTCGAGTGTTGATTTTGCCAGGGCTTCGCCTCGAATATCCGATTCGTTCATTGTGGAGAGCATAGAGTGATCCTCTATTTATACACACTGCCACTGCGGCTTCCGGACGACCTCAGCGTCCGCACCTATCGTCCACACGACCGTTGCAAAAATGCCCGTTGAAAATATAGCCGTTGGACAGAAAATTCTGCACTTGCGGACGCCAAATCCATCGTCCGCTGCGTCCGCATATATCGTCCACGTCTTCAATAAAATCGGACAGATTCGAAGCGGACGCCATTCCTTGCGTCCGCCTTGTCCGGGTAAATCTTCCGTGACGTCATAGAGATGTTGAGGACGACTCTTCTTCAATTCCCGTCCGCACAGGTGAAGACCTGCGGACGCTAATTCACGTCTGCCTCGTCCGCGAGCATCGTCCGCGTGATCACCGAATTGGACAGAGACAAATCGGACGCCTACACCTCGCGTCTGCCTCATCCGCAGCATCCGCAACTGCATAGCCTACTTCATACTTTCACAAAATGTTTCCTCTAAGTCATACGAACATTCCATTCTCCTGCATAGACTTAGAGAAACACATTAAACATTCTCAATACCCTTAATCAAGGGTATTCTCAATTTAATCGATAAAAATGATATAAAGGAATTCAATGTATAAACAACTTTTACACTTTATTAAATTTCACATCATCTAGATCACATAGTCTACACAATCTCCCTTATAGATGATGTCCATAACATATAAAGTTGTTTATATCCTAACATAAGCATGTGCCACAAACATTGCATATTTGATTTGCTCAATTAAGTTATGCAATTTATCAATCAATTAATCCAAGCAACATGCTACTAAAATATAACTTATTGATCAACTAAATTAACACACAATTTAGTCATCATCAAAATAAAACTTAGCCTACCAAAAAGGCTAACAATTATGATAAAATTAATTGTTCTATATTTAACAGAAATTATCATAACAATATAATTATATCTGGTACAGTCCTATATAATCATATTATATAAAACATCTTTATCTTATGTCACTACATATTTAGTCGGGATATGACTATACATTCTTAATGAGATAAACTATGTTTATGACTATGAACTATTTGAAGATTCCATACTTCAAATATAAGTCATGGACATATTCTGGTTATTACTCTTTATATTTTATCTCACATATATACAATATATATGTTAATATAAAGTTAGCATAAATAACCAATGAATTTTCTATGAATTTTATAAAACATAATCTAAAATGTTAACATAATATTAATCAATTTAAATTTATTCATATATTATAAAATTGTTTTATTACATTTGTTTGTTGGGCACATTACTCCCAACGCCCATCAACCGATGTGCGTCACTGTGGGTGAATTTTATCTCGTACCTATTCTTCAATACATGATCGACAATTTCTTCTCTAATTTTATTCAGTGAACTGTACTTTTTGTCAAGGCCCATACCAGCGAAGCTGCATGCTTATGGTGGGCGTTTAGGCCTACTCTCGGCCATGTCCATGTCTTCGTCACTACTAGATTGTCATAATGAACGGAAGTCCTCCTCATCCTCCTCGTGTAGATGTGCTGAGACGGAGTGCAATACTATTGCAGCTTCATCTCCAACTCCACGTACTTGATGGGCAAAAAATGTGGTTGTGGGCTCCACTTCAACTTGACGGTTAATAACAGATTCCTCAACACTCCAAGACACTATTTGTTTTTCAACAAATTCTTCAACTTTGTCAAAATGCAATTCACTTAGGCTCTTAGAATTCTCTAAGGTTCGCTAATCGATGACAAATTGTTTAAGAAAATCGTGAGGAGTTTTCGGTGTATTTATACAATTCGAAGTAAACTGCTGCGATTTAGGGTGATGCTGCAGCGGTGTGCCAAGAAACCACGGCGGCTTCATACCAAACTGCCGTGGTGTATTGACATACTGCTGCGGTTCTTAGATGAACTATCGCGGTTCATCATAATTCTTCGCTTAGTTTTTACAAATTATGGAGCTGCGGAATCACATCATTACGTTTAACAATAAATATAATAATAATATTAAATTTAATATTTTTTCATAATTCAGTAATTAATTTATTAAAAAAAATAATTCATCAATTAATTTATTAAAAAAAAGATGACAGTAATTAGTTTCTCACCAATAATAAAAACAATTATTTAACAATGGAAGTAAATAATGGTTCGTTATCGCCCAGTCTGGTACACTGTGGTCGCTGGTTGGAGGTGGGTCCCACTTTGCTGAGGCAGTAGATTGCCACGTCGTCGGTGAGAAACTCCGGGGAAGGTGTAGGGGTGTGCATGGGACCGGTCCGGTCCCGGACCGGTCGGTACCGGTGCCAAATTTGTGAAGACCGGTACCGGAACCAGTTCTGAACCGGTTCCGGTCCGGTTCTGGACCGGGATTTCCGGTACCGGTTCCGGTCCGGTACCGGTTCCGGTCCGGTACCGGTTTATTTTCCTAATTTTTTAAATATTAAAAATAATATAATGTAATAGTTTTTTTAAAATTAAAATTACTGCAAATTTAATGAAACAAACTAAATAAAAATAGATGAACAAGTAATTAAAATTATTAGAAATTTAATGAAACAAACTAAATAAAAACTAGTTTAATCAATCCACATATGACGACGGTTCAAGCCGGGGGCGCGTGAAGGGAGGCGGGACGCCGGGACCGGCTGGGCAGGGCTGGCTGCTGCTTTGTCTCTCTTATCCTAATTCCCAAAATAGAAGAGAACCATGACTTTTACACATCAAAGATATCTGATAAACTATAAACGATAATGCTAAGGAGTGAATAAAGCATACCACTGAGATCACTATTAATTCCTTACTAATTCACTTCATCATCAACGTCATTAATTTGTATAATATCTGAAAAATATAAATTGAAAACAAATTTAGAAAAAATAGTAATAAATAAAACAAAGAAAAAAGAAAACACTATAAATATGAAAGATACCTGGCTCATTCGTATCATCATTGATGTTGATTGATTCATATTTTGAGGATCGAATCCAGCTTTGAGTGCAGATAAGCGCTTCGACCGTCTTTGGGGACAAAGAACTGCGAAATTGATCAAGTACTCTTCCTCCACTACTAAAAGCTGACTCCGATGCAACAGTAGAAATAGGAATGGCCAATATATCTCTTGCCACATTGTTTAGAATTGGGTATTTGAATGAATTTACTTTCCACCACATGAGAATGTCTAGTTTGTCTGCA